>CABFVZ010000928.1:196811-213548 GCA_902151445.1 Timema monikensis
TATATATATATATACATTTAACGGGAAATCCATTTTCAGCTCACGCAGATTCGATTCGAACCTCAACCTCCCCATCAATGGCGATCAAACCAAAGGCAAGAAACTGCTATTGGTAATTAAAATTTGTAAACTAATATTTAGTTTGTATCGACATCTCGGAGTGAAAATATTGTGATCGTCAAAAATTTGAAATCGAGATTTTGATAAATGTCGACATTTCATAATCCTCAGAAACAAAGAAAGTTGTTTATGTAATGCCACCTCTCTGACTGTTTGAAACTTGGTTTGGGCTAGAACCGAGACCATTTTACCGTTTGGGATAAAAAATTGTACCCGGGATTTAATCCCCTCCCTACAAGGGGTTTTTGGAATTTTTTTTTTAGCACCGCGTCTTACTACCCGTTCGGGTTATACGCTTTAAGTACTAATTACGCTAATGGATTAGGAATTGGGAAGGATGAGTTAGAGGAAGTGAACCCACATTTGCGTGGAGGGAGAGTGGAAAAGCATTTAGGAAAAACCACCCCCAGTTCATCCGACCGAGATTCGAACCTCGATCTCCCCGTCCTCAGCAGTCGAGCTCAACATGACATGCGCGTTAGCCAACTACGCCACCAAGGCGGGTGGTGTTTGGAATTAAATAATTAACCACAAATTTAAGGTTACTTTATTGAATGGCAAATAAGAATAAATATATTATCTTGAAACTCGCTTTAATGATTTTGATTTTGAGCGGGAACGCGGTGAATGCCATTCTGGCACTGCTTTTCTTGGAAAAATATTCAATTTTATTTTAAGTAAAGTTTTATACTTTTCAATTCCAAAATAACTAATTGAGTTTATATCAATATTATGTTTAAAAAAAATCGTATTATTAGTCAATAAATAATGATGTACTTTACAGTGCGCTATGCGAATTCCTGGAATTTTAGAGGAAGTGCGTTAAGTAACTCTCTGCCTTAATAATCATTTAAAGATTCTCCAAATAACTTCTATAGGCACACTTGAGTGTGCAATTCTTTCACCTACCGCGGTTGGAAGTCCCCGAACATCACTACAACTTTGGGTTTGCTACGAGCTTGCGTTTCGGCACTGCTAAATTTACGACTACACTACTGTTTTTAATACAGATTTTTGAGAATTAATTTGATTCTTATGCTCTTTGGATTACAAACATGTTTCTCTTTTCTCATTTTTCTGTAACAGTGTTACTAGTTCCTAATGCCAGAGAGTCAGGGGCTATCCGAAGTAAATTTCGCACCCGGCTGGTATTGCTTTTTAGCGCCTCTTTACATAACCTGTTGATTATATAGTCCATTCACCATAGGAGTGTATGTAACTAAAAGCTAGCAAAAGTTAGCAGATCAAATCTCATGTATACATTTACCAAACCATTTGATCTGCATTGACCATAATATGTTGATATATTGTCACTTTTGGCAGTCAAAACTTTCACTAAAGCAATTTTGTTTTAATTTGGTTTTTCTTTTTACAGTTCTTAACTCTTCTGCTATCTGCCAGCTATCACATTTCTTATGGTGATTGTACTCTTGAAAATATTAAAATAATCCCCAAATCTAACAACTTCAAACCTAACGTAGCCTAGGCATGATAGAGAATTAATTTGATTCTTATGCTCTTTGGATTACAAACATGTTTCTCTTTTCTCATTTTTCTGTAACAGTGTTACTAGTTCCTAATGCCAGAGAGTCAGGGGCTATCCGAAGTAAATTTCGCACCCGGCTGGTATTGCTTTTTAGCGCCTCTTTACATAACCTGTTGATTATATAGTCCATTCACCATAGGAGTGTATGTAACTAAAAGCTAGCAAAAGTTAGCAGATCAAATCTCATGTATACATTTACCAAACCATTTGATCTGCATTGACCATAATATGTTGATATATTGTCACTTTTGGCAGTCAAAACTTTCACTAAAGCAATTTTGTTTTAATTTGGTTTTTCTTTTTACAGTTCTTAACTCTTCTGCTATCTGCCAGCTATCACATTTCTTATGGTGATTGTACTCTTGAAAATATTAAAATAATCCCCAAATCTAACAACTTCAAACCTAACGTAGCCTAGGCATGATAGAAAAATAATTGTAGGGGAAACTACACAAATGTTAAACATACTCTAAACCTTTCACTTTGATATTGTACAGAAACTGTTAGGATTAAAAATAAAGCTATAGTAATCTGTTTTGTAGAAAATGTCATTCTATATTTTTTATTATAAGTTTAACAAACATTTTAACATTATGAACGGTTTACGCTATAATGGCAAAAAATATTTTAGGGCGATTTTATTTCAAGCTGGAAATGTAAAATAACTTTCTAAGAGTGGCACTATATTATATTTTACTCACCATAAAATTATACTAATGTGTAAAATTTCATGATAGCTTCATAAATAAAACTTTTGTTAAGCTTAGCAACTCCAGTATCACACCCTGTCTACGTTAGGTTTGCAGTTGTTAGATTTGGGGACAAGTTTCATATCACGCCCAGGCTACGTTAGGTTCGGAGGTTTGAGAAAGTTTTGCATATCACGCCCGGGCTATGTTAAGTTTGAAGTTATATGTTTGGGGATTATTTTCATATCATACGCTTGCTACGTTAGGTATGAATTTCGTTAAGTTTTGGGATTATTTTATTATCAGGCCCAGCCTACGTTAGGTTTGAAGTTGTTAGGCTTAGGGATTATTTTAATTTAACGCCCAAGCTACGTTAGTTTTTAAGTTGTTATGTGTGGGGACTATTTTCATATCCCTCTCAGGCTACGTTAGGTTCGAAGTTGTTAATTTAGGGGATTATTTTCATATCCCGCCAAGGCTACGTTAGGTCATGTCTAGCTCTGTTTGGCGCCCCGATCATCCACCCCTTTCACACGGCCTTTAAGTCACCCCTGCATAGAATAAGTAACAGTGTATATTATTTAATTTATGATTTTTGGTCAAATGTTTCTACAACAATGTATATATCTATTAATTCATGTCACAAATCTTATCAACATTTTAGTAAAGGTCTATTTCAAGATAAAAACGAGATAAAGTCTGTGTGTTGCACTGTACCATTTATTTTTTATTATTAAATTACAAGGGTGACCTGGTGGTCTAGGGGTAAGGTGTCAGACTTCTATGCTGGCGGCCGGGGTTCAATCCCAGGTCCCGGCTAAGATTTATCTGATTACCAAACCCTTCCTTCACCTCTGACAAGACATCTTGTGAATGGGGCGAATGCCAGGCCTCCACCGTGGCTCGGATTCCACGTTAAACTGTAGGTCCTTCATTTCATCTCACTATCACCCTACCATTACACATTAGCGTAAGTGCGTATAACCCGAACGGGTAGTAAGACGCGGTGCTAATAATAATAATAATAATAATAATATTAAATTACAAATTTTCTTTTAACTTTATGTGAGAAGGTATGTGGACCTATAATTTCAAAGACGCATTTATTATTATTATTATTATTTACAAATGTTTATGTAAATGAATTCTCTATTATATGTTTAATTGACACTTGGCTCTCTAGTGAGTTTGTTAATGATAATTACTTTCCCCCTAACAACAATATTTATAGATCTGATAGATTATATGATGAAGCTACTATCTCAAGGGGTGGTGGTGTTCTCATTTTTGTCATTTATTCTATTTCTGGTGTGACCAGGCGAACTGACCTAGAGAATAATATGGAATGTTTCTGGATTGAAATCCCAACATTTGATCGCCAAAAACTGTTAATTGGGAACATATATTTTGCTCCCCAAATAACAGTCGATGCATTTAATCACTACTTTACATTTCTTGAAGGTGCTTTGGCTAACTATCCCTATTAAATAATACTATTAAATGATTTTTACTGCCCCAAAATTGATTGGAAATATCATCATGGTCAAAACATTTCGCATTTCTACATTAAATTAAAAGCTAGTCAACTTCTTGCTTCGACCAACATAATAGGATTAGAACAACTTAATGACACTTATAATGACATTAACCTCCTTGAACTTGTTTTTGCTAATTTCAACCACCTCTTAGTAACTCATAGCTCTCAATCACTAGTAAATATTGATTTAGCACATCCAATCTTATTGATTTCACTTGATGTACCTCTTGCTACTAAAATTAATGACAACACCACCACATATATTAACTATGCACGGGGTGATTACCTTAATCTTTAAAATGACCTGGCCACTGCTGATTGGTCTTGTGTTTATTCTACTACAGACGTTAATTTGGCTGCAGATGATTTTACCAATTTAGTTCAAAGGAAAATCAGAACGCATATTCCTCAAATTACCATTCTTAATTCATCCAAATATCCAAACTGGTTTTCTTCTACTCTTAAATACTATATTAGGAGAAAAGTTTAAACAAACAAATAATTATGTATTCTATTCACATTGTTCTTACTTTCGTAAGTTAGTTAAAACTAGTTTGACTATAGAGAGAGCCAATTGGATGAACTCAATTGAAAATTGTATTAAATGTAAGCCCTAGGAATTTTGGAAATTTGTTAAAAACAATCGTGTGAATAAAGTTTCCCCGTCTAGCCTGGAAATTAATGGCAGGATTATTGCTGATCCTGTAATAATTGCTAATGAGTTGGGGGGCTACTTTCATTCTGTTTATAATTCAGCCCTGCCCTGTTATTGAAACTAGTGCGCCATTGTATCCTTGCCACATTACGCCCTTATATGTTGCTAGTGCTATAAAAAAATTGAGTTCTTCTAGATGTACAGGACAAATGGAATTCCAAGTTTTATTGTTAAAGGCTGTGCTAGCATTTTTAGCCCTTTGTTAGCCCATATCTTTAACATAAGTCTGTCAAATGAAACTTTTCCTCTTACATGGAAAAAATCTGTAGTCATACCCATTTATAAAAAAGGGGCAAAAACAAACTCTTGAAATTATAGACCAATTTCCCTCTTAAAACCTTTCTCCAAAGTATTTGAGAAAATCTTACATAAGCATACTTTCCACCACCTTAAAAATAAATTTTCAGATAATACACATGACTTTATAAAAAAATAAATCCAGTCACTAATTTAGTCATATTTCTTGGGCATGTTGCCCCTCAAGTCTCTTCCCAAGGTCAGATTGATGCTATTTATTTTGACCAAAGTAATGCATTTGACTTATGTCAGCATAGTATTATTCTCTCTAAACTTGTTAATTTTGGACTTTCTCACTCATATATAAAATGGTTCAGCAGTTATTTGCATGAAAGATCATTCACTATTAAAATTGATTCACACACCTCAAATACATTTTTAGCCCCCTGTGTCATACCACAAGGTTCTAATTGAGGTCCTCTTCTCTTTAATGTGTTTATTGACGACATTGGTAAATATTTGAGCAAGTCTAGTTATTTACTCTTTGCTGATGATGTAAAATTATTTAAAATTATCAAATCAATTGCAGATTGTATAGAGATACAAATTGATGTAAATAGTATTATACAATATTCTTTTAAAAATGGAATGTCTATTAATAAATCTAAGACCAAATCTATAACTTTTACTAGGAAAACTAATCCTTTCTTTTTTTACTTATAAATTGAGCAATGAAAACATAGTTCGTACCCTTTATATTAATGATCTTGATGTTCTTCTTGATAACAAATTTTTTTCCACTATCATGTTGACCATGTAATTTCCCAGTCATTAAAATAACTTGGTCTTTTAAATTTATTACGTCATCTTTTAAAATTGTTGACTGTTTTTATGTTTGTACTACGCCCTGGTTAGATCTAAGTTAGAATATGCTACTGTTGCTTGGAATTCCATTAACTTAATTGACTCTCTTAGGTTGGAACACGTTCAAAGAAAATTTGTTGCTACGTGCTATGATAAATACTTTAGTAACTGGATTTATTATGATATTGACAGAATTCGAAACCTCTTAGAGCTCCAAACTCTCTTCTCGCGTAGACTTTATTGTGATGTCCTTTTTGTTTTTAATATATTCAATAGCCAAATTTATTGCAAATTTTCCCTTGACCATGCAGGCATTCATATCCATTCTCGGGCTTCTCGTAATCCAACATTATTTGTTCTCAATAGCTCTTATAAGGTAAGCAATATAGGTCGTTGTATCTATAGCGCCAATTCTAGATTTGTCGAATTCGACTTTTATCATAAAAGATAAGCTAAACTCAGAGAGTTATTTAATAAAATCCCTTATCCTTAATTTATCACTAAGAGACTCTGCCTATAGTATCTAAATATTACCATATTCTGATATATTTTTTGCACATTGTTATTGCATTTATCTATTCTTTAGTTTTTGTTATTATTTCTATTTTTCATTATTATCATTATTAATTACTTTTTTGATAACTATTAATCAATATTTTAGGCGTATTTGTTTATCTTATTTTCTCGTGTAAATGTATGTATTTGTATGGTACTTGTGTACTTTCAGTGATGGCTAGTTATAGGTCCTATGACTGTTGGCCAGCACTATAACAAAGGAGATTTAAATTATTATTATTATATTGGAATTTACCGAAATAACGACCCATCTAGAGGTCATGTAACATCATTAAAGTCATTCTACTCATGTTAATGTGTACAAAAAGATTTATAATTTTAAAAATAATTTTTTTAACGACATGCATACACATGTGAGTTTGTGTGTGTGTGTATAATTTCTTTAAAAAAGATTAATTCAACAAAAATAGTTTAATGAATATTTTCAGGGGATAGATATAATAGCTATGACACTCATGCCCCACCTCTCCTAAGTTAATTCCTGTATGCGCTAATGAATCTTAATACCTTCAAAATTAATTCTTCTCTAAGGGGGGAAAGGTCTTATTCGTCTAAAAAAACATGAATAAAACTATTTAATTTTTTTCAACTCTCTCTTATTAATAAACCAATACTATACAAATAGGTTTTATCTAATCAAGCAAACACTGTTTATGTAAATTATTTATAATGTAAACAAAATCCAGTCTACTCTATAAAAAAATACTTTTAACATAGACCATAAAAATACATCACAGGGATTATTTTCAATAGCTCAGATTGGGAAGTGACCACCAATTAGTGTAAAATCAAGTGTTTTACCTGAACACGATATAAATGCCTTGAGTAAGCGGGAGTAGTGGGGTTTACAGAAAAAAACGTTAGAAAGATAGTGAATGCCAAAAACGGGCGGGGGGGAAAGAAGGAGAGGTGTTTCTAAAGACAGAGAAATCTACCAGAAAGCTACTGATTTTTTTCATCAGTTTAGACATAATTTAATTTGAAAATATCAAATTTTGTTTAAATTATTGTATTATAATTATTCGTCGTGTATTATAGTTTATTATTTTTTTCTCTATAACTTTAAATTAATTTTCTTGTATTTCGTGCTTTATTTGACTTTCGCTTAATTGAAATTACGTCTTATTGTAAAAAATTAAATATTAACTTGTAACTTTTTCATTAATATAGTCCATTTTAAATTTACAAGTTTAATATAATACAAAAAACTGCGTGGTGTTACTATGTATAATTTCTGAGAAATAGTTTCTACAAATCTATCTTTCTTATATAGTAGGTGTCCATCCGAATCATAAGCTGATGATAATACTACACAACACTTTTTTATTATCTAGCTACTTATATTTTTTAAGTTTTTCTTATGCTTAATACAATTATTTATTAGCTATATGAGTACGCTTTTATTTTCAAACATATTATTTATATTATTTAAAAATGTGGAAAAAAAAATTTAAGTTTGGTACTCTATCAAGGTGAAACGTATACTAGATCCGAATTGCCCCAGAATCCTTGTCAAGGATCCATGAAATGCAGTCTTGATGAATTCACACTCGCCACGCACTTTCCAAACAAAGACTGCATCAAATTTTTCGAACGCCAACTACCTTATTACATCCAATGGTCCACAGTGATGTTCTCTAGCAATGATCTTATAAATTATGTTAAGGCTATCTCTTTTCCCCAAAGAAAATTATTCCAGCGTACTAAAACTGACGAGTTTTAAATTGTTTGTCGTAATATTTGAACCATTTCATTTTATATTTTCTTTGCAACGTTTGTTTACTGTACATCATTCCGAGAAAAAAAAGAAGATATTTTTAGCAATTCTAAATTATAAATGAAGAATGATTATTTAAATTTTTCAAATCATCAATTTACTATTAATGGAAATGTTTGTAGCTCAGAATCAAGAGCATGAATGAAACCAACAATATTCTTTATTTTTGACAATTGACACTCAAATAAGATAATAATAGAACAGTTGCCGGTCAAACTCTGCAGCAAGGCTGAACTATAACGTATCTATGACGTATAGCTTCCATCCTTGGATCCAAGGACGTGAAGAGGGATGCATCGGCATCCTTCGTGACTGTTCGGACAGATCTATATTTGATCACGTGATTTTCAATGCCACTCTCAATTATATGTATCAATTCTACATCGCATAAATAGATTATTCGGATACATCCGAAGATTCTTTTTTCATGTTCTGTTAGAAAATTAACCATTTCTGTCCAGTCCACTCATTAAAAGTATAACCAGCAAAGATTATAGAGCTAACAATCACAAGAACATTATTGTACAATCAGTCACAAAAACAGGATTTACAGTGCCTAAATTACTATGTTAAAACAAACAACCTGAGCTAAAAACTAAGGAGTGGGTCAAAGATTAGTGGAAAAAAATATTATATTTTTTTCAAAGCTCCTAACAGCAAAAATAACTTTTTCAAATAGATATTTAATTTTTGATCTAGTATTAAATACAATTAATATTAACTTATAAATCAAACCACGTTCACATTCATTGATTCCCATACAATCGCGTCGACATAAATTGTTTTTCGCCTTTACACTGTTCCTTAACAACCACTTTCTGGGTAAGTAATCATTGTTTTTACTCTGACATATGAAGAAGTTGTTTCAATCATTCGTCAATAGATGGCACCACGATCACATACTTCTATTTTTTGAACATTCATTGTTTTCCCTTGTTCCCCTTATATATTTAAATAATATGGAGAAAATCATAGTAAACTACTAGTCACAATCTTAACCATCATACTAAACTTTTAGGTTGGCAATATGAAAAACAAATGTTTATTGACTAGTCAAGCGTCTAATGATCAAACAAAGAGATAAACATTTTCTGTAAAATATATTAATGACAATGTCAATAGATGGTTTTGGGTTAATATATTGTCTTCAAGAAAAATGGCACAAGACAACCTATTTCATTCCCTATGTACTAAATATAATTCCTTTAAATCAGGAAAAAGGTAATTTATGGAATATTAATTTTTTTCTGAACACATATTTTAAAGTTTAGAAGATAATACTAATATGAATATATGTGGATAATGAAGCATGTATTTGACTTATTCCTTTTTGGCTGCACTTATAAAATGTTTTTTGGTTAAATGGCAGATACAGCCCATTTTAGCAAATAATTGACTTATTAGCTTTTCCTGCCGACCATGGATTATTGTCTTCTGTGGATTATAACTACTATTTGTATTTTATTTTATATTTGTCTTGGAACTTCTATGGGGTCTAGTGAAGCCACCCATGGTGCTAATTATACTTCCAAATCATATTTAATTACCTTATGTGTTATTTTGTTATTCGCCAAAATTTTATATTATATAGTTATTGGTCTTAATTGTTATTTTGTTGTTCGTAAAAATGTATGTATCTTATCTTTTAATCGATAATATTAAAATCAAATCTTGGTATTTAAAGTTGATTATTTCTTTTGGTGTTAAAATTAAATAGAATCAAATTGAACTCTAATCAAGAGTACTTAATAAAAATGGAGAATAAAAATTCGACAGGCTAAAGATAGAATATCTGAAAAACTATTGTTTTTTTTAATGTATCTTCTTGAAACAAGTCTCACCTCTCGGTGTCACCGTTTACCGCGACTTTAGTTACATAACTTATTGATAAACAGCTTAAATCTTTCCTGTAAATAATTTACACATATAAAAAAACTAGTATTAATCAATTCATTAGATTTTTAGTAAATATTAGAAAGCCTTCATAGTTCAGAAATTCTCCTCTCTATAGATAATATTCCTCTTAAACTTAAATGCTGAACATTTAATAATAATAAAATATATGTAGAGTACTTACCAAGTATGAAGTAGAAACACATTACACTAGTTTTCCAAGGAATACGACTACATTTCGTGGTTGTTCCTCCATTCAATATCTTATAAGAGCACATGTTTGCAAGATTCTCAACCACTGGGACTATGCGTTAAGTGAGTGAAGGAGGACTTTACTAAAATCTTATATAGAAAAAATACGATGGTTAAACAATGGCAAAATTGTTGTTATTAGCAAATTTATTTACAAATGGATCATTAGTTATTAGCCACTTAAAACCAATTATCTATAATAATGGCACATTAGAAACTAAGGCTTTTTTTTATTTTTACCTCACATCCATTAATGTTTCCAAACTCTTTTATGGGTAGGTTTTTTATTCAAGCCATATGTTTACCATTACCCGCTCGCTAGGCCTGTCGTAATTTATGCTTCAATAACCAACTTAGGACTAGGACGAGCACAACAACCAGTCCCCTGTTGTAAATTCATCACTGTGAAAGAGGAAAAACACATTTCGCTAATGACAAATTGTTCGGGCATGCTGGGAATTGAACCTGGGACATTTAGTTTCGTAGATAAACACGTTGCCGATTCAGCTAGTATGTAAGATCTGATATTATTAACGAGCCTAGAAATGTTTCTTAACTTGATAATTTGGAATTTTGCCTGTCCGTTTATCTTTCTTCTGTAGGTTGTTTGTAATGCGATAACTGTAAAATACGCATTCTAGTCATAAATAAATTTAACAGGGAGATTCCTTGAAAATATTAGGAACGATCTATATATATATATATATATGGTTCTCACTTTTGTAATTTGTTTCAATTGTGAGCACACTCAGGCCGTTTTTATGTTAATTTATTTAGATAGCTTTTCTGATTGAATTTAAATTTTAAATAATTTCTAAGCAATAAATCAATTACCTAAAGCATATTTTAGTTAGATATTAATATATTATATTTCGAGACTGACTTCCCAAACCTTGTTAATAACAGCTATTCTCAATTATTATTATGTATTATTGAATAAAGTATCAAGTGGTTTTCTTTCTAGATTGCTCATAAATGGACTATTATAGCTACATCGAATGCAAAAAGATATTATAGGAGATAGTATATCAATTTGAAATGTTTAAATTGCAGTAATGGTAAGAATATGACAGTTTTTGGCCTGGTTTAAATCAAAGTAGTTTTTTCCTTTTCTCACATAACTACTAGTTTAGAACTTTATTCTTATGGAGAGCGGCTGTTAATCCCTAAAGTATTAAAAACCAAAGTAAGTAATTGAACGTCATATATTTTTTGTTGTGACTTATTGCTACAGTGGATCTGGTTCGCGATTCGAAGTCCTGAATATCACATGAGTATCCGAAATACTTTTATTAACATTTCTTGTTATTTCCATGAGATCGTGGATAAATATAGACTTTAAAGTGGGTCCTCTTACTATTCCACTACAAATCTCTTCTCAACTAAGATCCGGGAGGCTGATGTTCAGACTCCAACTGTGGGTGTATTTTGTTCTAACATCTGGATTTAGAATGTTTCCTACCTACAAAGGATGTTTAAGCATTTACTTAATTTTTGCACGCCTAAGTCTATTTTTTAATCAGATAGTACAGTAAGCAATAGCTGGCTGGCACTAAATTATTGTCAAGGGAAGAAAATTAAAAATAATTGGTGGCAATTTTAAACGAGAAATATGTAATTAGTTTCTTACATAACATTAATGAGTACATTTACAACGACTTCCGAGCTATTTTAAATTATCTTGACGGGAAACTGAAGTGAACTGCACACTAATAATTATTGGTGGCAATTTTAAATGAGAAATGTGTAATTAGTTTCTTACATAATATTAATTATTACATTTGCAACGACTTCCGAGCTATTTTAAATTATCTTGACGGGAAACTGAAGTGAACTGCACAATAATAATTATTGTTGAGTGAATTGTTTGAAAATAAATGCATAGTTGGAAATACAACTGATAATATTAATCACTGGAAGTAATTGTTTTAATGTTCATAATTTAAATTATTATTGTCAAATAACCTCAAGCAGAAATATACAGCTATTTTTTTTTTTAGTACGGGGAATTTTTTTTTATGTGTTTCATATTTTCTTCACTAAGTTGTAGTTTCAACTTTAGATGAAAATATATTTATAAAAGTTATAATCCATGCAATTTATCATTAGTGTATTTTAATATTTACAACAGAGATAAAAATATTTATTTATTTTAAGGCAAGCCTATACAGATTATCCGGCTATAAAGAATAAAAACATTCCAAATCAGCCTTCAATGGTGACACATTATTATTATTATTACTACTCTTTCTTTATTTTTAACTTATAAATTAGGAAATGAAAACATAATTCGTACCATTTATATTAATGATCTTGATGTTCTTCTTGATAACAAATTTTTTTCCACTATCATGTTGACCATATAACTTCCCAGTCATTACAATTACTTGGACTTATTAAATTTATTACGTCTTCATTTAAAATTGTTGACTGTTTTTATGTCTGTACAACGCCCTGGTTAAATCTAAGTTAGAATATGCTACTGTTGCTTGGAATTCCATTACCTTAACTGACTCTCTTAGGTTAGAAAACGTTCAAAGAAAATTTGTTGCTACGTGCTATGATAAATACTTTAGTAACCGGATTTATTATTATTATGACAGAATTCGAGACCTATTAAGGCTCCAAGCTCTCTTCTCGCGTAGACTTTATTGTGATGTCCTTTTTGTTTTTAATATATTCAATAGCCAAATTTATTGCAAATTTGCCCTTGACCATGTAGGCATTCATATCCCTTCTTGGGTTTCTCGTAATCCAACATTATTTTTTCTTAATAGCTCTTATAAGGTAAGCAATATAGGTCGTTGTATCCATAGCGCCAATTATAGATTTGTCGAATTCGACTTTTATCATAAAAGAAAAGCTAATCTCGGAGAGTTATTTAAGGAAATCCTTATCAATAAATTATCACTAAGAGGCTCTGCCTATAATATCTAAATTTTATAATATTCTGATTTATTTTTTTCATATTGTTATTGCTTAAAACCATTCTTTAGTTATTTGTTATTATTGTTATTTTCTATCATTATCATTATTAATTACTTTTTGATAACTATTAATCATTATATAACATTATTTATCCAATTTTGTTTATCTTATTTTCTCGTATAAATATTTGTATTTGTAAGGTACTTGTGTACTTTTCAGTGCTGGCCTGTGTTAGGTCCTATGACTGTTGGCCAGCACTATAACAAAGGAGATTGAAATTGAAATTGAAATTATTATTATTATATATTAGGTAAATGCGCAAGAGACTTTTTGTGATTTTATAGCCAAGCAAATCCCACATATTATATTTTATTAGAAATTATTTAAATTGTTATGAAATACCATTTCCGCTAAACGTTTTATTCAAAACCGGTAAATCACACAAAAAACGTAGATTAAATATGTATCCTATTAATGTTTCCAAAAGCCAGGAGTTAATTCCATTATTGTTTATGTGGTCACTTTGGGACCGTGGAAGGGTTAGGGTCGAATGCAGACATGGAAATGGCATGGAATAAATTATTCGTATATAGAGTTAGCTCACAGCTTAATACCGATACCGAATGTATTAAACTTAAAGTGATGAAATGGGGGTGGAACCAAAACCTCCTCCCCTGCCCTTTACTTTAATGAATATCAGCAGGATTTTGATCATGAAAGAGAAAACACATTCACTCCTCTCTCCAACATAAGAAAAGAAACATTTATATTTATTATACTTTTTGGACTACAAACATGTTTAAATGTTGGTTCCTATAAAGTGAAATTTCTCCCTCAGAAATGTTTTGTATATTTTATAAAACCTATTTAAATTAATAAGGCAGACACACATCTTTAAATAAAAGTATTAAGCTTTAGTCATATTGTTCATAGATTATTAGATAAAGTCTAGTTTGTTTTAAGTCTCCTACTTCAGTGACCGAATGGTCTAAGGCGTCACTCTCATGTTAGACTGACCTGATAAAAACAGTGTGATTCGAATTTGAGCTCTTAGGGTGGTTTCCCTCTAAATGGTTTCCCACTGTCTTTCCAAGCAAATGTGGGTAGATTACTCTAAAATTATTCCTTGTCCATTAGAGTAATTATCACATATGCGTATAATCTGAATATAAAGTAAAACACGGCGTAAAAAATACTTAGGTATAAAAAATATTTCTCGTACAAATTTTTTTCCTGAAAATATTATAATACATTAATAATTAATACGGTGTACAATGTAGTAGGTGTAGGTGTAGACTACCATAGGAACATACATACATAGCTAATCACGCAGTTTCCTCACTGGGTATACTAGAAACTGTGTATGTACAGTACCAGAAAAAAACAACTCCTTACTTATCAATCCTCATTAACTTTCTCCACACTCCCCTATCCTTGCAATCACCCATCGTTCCAACATCCATAACAGTCATTAACACTCCTCTATTCCTAAAATTCTTAATTTTTCTCCTTTATACATATTCGTCTACAAACTTTTACCACGGTTATATAGCCTATCCCTTCCTTTAGATATGCACACTCTTCCATTATAGAGGGTGTATTTCAATTGTTGTCAACTATTTAGGGGCGTATTACCATCGACCAAACAGTAACAACATTTAATATAAACATGGGCCGAGAAATACTTAATTTTAGAGTTATTAAAACTTTTCCTCAAAGGTAGATTAGTCATGGTGGGTCCAATGAATGGCTTGCTTAGTCACCAGATTTGATCCAAGTGAATTTTTTTATCTATAAATGTAAGATGAGGGTAGCAAAATTAATTTAATAAACATGTCAAACACAAACAATTTTTATTTTCAGAAATATTCTAAAGTTCTCAAGTTGAAATTAGAGTATTTATACCCACATTTACATTGAGGGAGAATGTAAAACCTCCCTAAATATGTCCGACACGATGAAATAAGCTATAATTTATTTTTAAAATTTAATAAAATGGTGTGGATATATTTAGTTTTCTCAGAATATTAATTAAACTTATATTGTCCATTTACAATACTTAAAATGCCTACATATCTAATATTTATAACAGGAAGGGAGTAAAGCTGAATATATTATATTTTATACGGGAAATTTATATCAAATTTTCAGAGTTGGAAGTGGGAAACGAATTATGAACATTTACTCAAAAATAACTTACGGTGGGGGCAAACCACCGAACTTCCTATAACAATTATCAAAATCTCTTTCTAAAATGGAAACTTAGATTTAATTTTCTGGTGCTCTAGACATATATTATAAGAACTTGTCATTTTTTAATTACTAATATTTACCACATCAGCTTACTACCAATTTAAGTAATACGTTTATTACTAGTGGATTAGAAATTGGAAATGTGGAATTAAGTGGAAGTATACAAGCATTTGCGTGGTGAGAGAGTGGAAAACCACCCCTACGTAACCCACCCAAGATTCTAAGGAAACCCTTTGCTCAGTGGACAGACACGATAACAAATAAACTAGAATAAGGTGTTAGATTAATGGTATCCTGACGTTGTTTGACATTTCAACAGAAACCTTATGGCCCTGAAGTGTTGATGGGAATCGTTTGACGCTTAGGTTATCTTACAAAATAACTTGGAAAGATGTTGCGAAGAAAACCTACTTAAGGGTTTCTGCAGAAACACATGACTTACAGACACAACAGTGTTGATGGAGAGGGATAAATCACCCTAATATTCTCCTTGGATCTAGCCACTCATGGTGTGTAAAAGTAGGTTTGTATAAATGGTCCTCGTTACTGATTGGAATTCGGAAAGTTGTTTGTTTGCGTTCTGGGAATACGTAGATGACAATTAGGGCAGACCCGAATTGCGCCAGTTATTAAGGGATTAAAAACTGTTTACTAATCCCGGACCCGAATTGCGCCAAGTCAAGTTCAAGCGGGGATTTCACGACCCGATTTAGGGAATCTAAATCGGGCCCGATCGCTGTCGACCCTGAAATCCGATGGTGAAATGTGTGCTCCTTGTCACGTTTTGGGGAGGCGACCAGGCAGGGAGGTCGGGAGAGATTTCCAACCGATTTAGGGAGGATGGGTGGGAGTAGACCAGGCCCCCACCGCTTCTCCTGGTGAACGGGACGTGAAATGCTCCACCAGGCAGATCGCTCTGTCCGTAGTGTAGATCTAGATCTAGATTAAACACTTGTTCGCACCTCACGTTTTTTTTCTTTTTTTTTTTTCTTATGGAATCTGTCATACGCAAGAAATTCCGGAGATCTTCAGCATCCAATACTTCCATAAGTCTTGCATGACTCAATACAGGTCTTTGGCGGTATACCTGCTTCATCCACATCTTCTTTTTCTTCCTTTCTTTCTCGCACACGGCCAATGCAGTTAATGCAACACCAACAACTATCTGCTTTGATATATACGGAGCCATTTTGAAACTTTAAGAGCAACGAACTGAGCAGTAGATCGGACGCAAAAGATCGGGTCGTGAAAATACAACGCTCTGCCGAGGAGAGAGGAGAACAGTGACAGGGAGATCGAGACCAGGAACGGGAACGGGTGGTCGGGGACGCGTCGTGAAATCCCCGCTTA
>CABFVZ010000928.1:218264-277263 GCA_902151445.1 Timema monikensis
ATTTAGGAAAAACCACCCCCAGTTCACCCGACCGAGATTCGAACCTCGATCTCCCCGTCCTCAGAAGTCGAGCTCAACACGACTAGCGTGTTAGCCAACTACGCCACCGAGGCGGGTTAGTTCATTAGAGAAGATGTCTCTGTCAAAGACACTTGGTACATCTCTGCTCCTCGAAAATTCTTACAGAAAATATTGTGTGAACTGAAGGTGATTTTTAAAACTTATTTATTGTTGTGGTTTTTTCATACTCTCTCCAAACTAATGGTGATTCTTATTTGTAAAGGCCTACTTTGATTATAATATTGAAGTATTTTAACATATCGGGTTTACATATATACATTATATTATTTATGGTCTTACCAATTAAATTAGGCCATTAATAGCAAGTGTGTTAAACCTATCACTGATAGAAAACAGTCAAATATCATGTCAAAATGAGAAGTTTACCCAGCACTCAATGAACCAACATACACTAATATTTCTTAGCGCCTGTAAACTAGCCTGTACCGGGTCGAGCGCGCTTGCTTGAAAAATAGAACCAGTTCTATCTTTCAAGCGCGCGCGCTCAGTCGCTCGCTCCAGTGTGGCCACCTCCCATTACAACCAATGTGTTCTATTTTATATTTTAGTCGCTCGCGCGCTCAGTCTGGCCGTACCCTAACGCGTAGCGTCTGCACGAGGGATGAGGGGGAGATCTTGGTTCGAATCTGTTTGGATGCCTTGAGAATAGTTTTTTACAATCACGTGTAATCTAAACATATATAATATTAAAGCGTGATAATTTATTATTAGAACAACTTCATATAAAGTTGATTGGTAACAAGATATATTCATTAAAACTATTAATGTCAAAAATGTACAATTATTTACTCATATAGAGACAAGGTAGGTAATCGAATATACGATAAATTAAGGGTTCATAAAGTCAAACATTCAAACAATTATTATATAATTAAAATGGGATTATTTTTAGAGGTAATTGCTTTCAATTAATTAGTTGTATACAAAGTCTTAATTGACATTGTTGAATGATAAAGTAAAAAATACTATTAAAAGCTAAGAGGTAAAACGCACAAAAGTGTCAATAAGTTGTAGCAAAATTAGATTAGAAAACTTGTAAATAATGGTGAGTATATGGGGTCATGACCCAGCCCACTCGAGATAGTATTGTGATTGACCTACTTTCCATATCCGTTTGATTTACCGTTATTCCCCACCCCCCTACCGCCCTCCTCCCCCACCACTGACCTCTTTTCCCAAGTGCTGATTACGTCCTCATTGAGATGTTCTGATGAACCTAATAAAAGTCTCCGGTTTAGAGGATTTGAGTGGGGTGTGGAGAAGTGGTCCAAATATCTCCTTTATATATTTTTGGCAAATATATAGAAAACCGTTGTGCCTAGGGTAATAAACTTTCCATACAAAATTAAACTAGACCAAATTTTGTACAAAAATACTCCTACGAAATTTTTTCCCGCGTGTTCAATATATTCTCAAATCAAATCCAGCTCAACATTTAAAATATATACAAGTATTTCTTCTCCATATACCTGAGAGTCCATGTTTATGTTTCATACATCGTGATGCTCCATGTGTAGAATTTCAACAATTTCTTCCTCAGTTCCAAAATCATTTTGCTGGCCAGCAGTAAAATCTTCTCTTTGACAATTTTGATTTTCAGAGGATCTTAATTTTTTTTGTCAAATCAACACTACTTTTGACTTCTCAACATTGATCTCCAAGAAATATCTTCTCCTTGTCTCCACCAAACAGTCCATCTTTATTTTTGGCCAACCATGCTAGATATTCTGCATATTATTTTACTGTGCTGATTACGCGTCCTCTTATCCTGAGTTTACCACATCCCTCCAGGTCTTCCCTGACCAGCATCTCTTCATAACAGTTGAACAGGCTGGATGTGAAACAATATCACTGTCTAATTCCAATTATTATCTTATTTACGCTGTTGGTCTCTCAATCATTCAGCCTTACCTTTAATTGTTCACATTTAAATTCTTACTTCTTGGATATCAAGTTTATCTTCGAGGAAGAAATTTGTCAATGAATCGTCAACACATTTTATTTCAATAGTAATAGTAGGTAGTTATATAGGAGAAATAATATTTCCTTTATACATTTCAAAGCATTGCTATTGACGTAGTAGCTACACCATCTAGTGAGCGCCCATAATAATTCAACAAATACGTACCCACTTTGGAACTCATGATCCCGGGTTCACGTCATTTGGGCACTCATGGTGCTTGGTAATTTGATGCGTCTCGTTTAAATATTCAATAATTATTTTTCACAGTATTCTTTTAAATGATGTAAAACAAAAACGATTTTTTCTCATATTCTAAAGTTTCTTTATTTCACTTTCCCCCTTATTAATTGCAAAAATCCTTAAATCTTATATAATTTTTAACACATCACTCATTAACGTTATGTTACAAGCTCTGAACTTCCACATATTAATTTATTATTTTCCTCTTATTTCTTAAAGCCAAATATAAAATCCAAATTTAGATTGGTTAGCGTATTTCTTAGGTTAAGTTAGGTGTGGTTATGTGGATTACAACAAAGGACCTTCCTACAGGCTGACGGTCACTAGAGTTGTTACTGTCACTGTATATCGTAGATATAAGAAGTGTAAAATAATAAATAGAAGCAACAATGGGTGCGCTTGAAAAATCTTTTATTTAAGAGGATAGACCACCATGAAAGATGAGCGCGGCCAGTTTCTAAGGCGATTTATCTACAAACGAATACTAAGAAAACTAATATATATTTTTGTGTCAGATTTTGACAACTTTAAAGATCAATTCAATAACATGGTTTATGATTCATTCATATCCACCCAGCCAATTCAAATTTAAGTCTTAAAAAATGAATTAAAAACACTGCATAAAACAAACTGGGCTTGTCATTGAAATGTGGGTAGACTCAGTATAAAACTGTTTTCATTACATTACAATGAACACATTTTACTATCATTTAGTTCTTTATCGTTTAGTCTTTATCGTTTAGTTTTTTAAATCTGCAAAAAAGCATTAACATAGTCAATATGATTAAGAATAATTATATTTTCATTTTTCAACATACATATTGTGCTAAAATTAAATAAAGCTTGACAATTATATTTTAATTTAAAACAGTGTTGTGGTGCTGTATTTTCTGACCTATCGGTGTAAGGTTGAACAAGATTAGCCTCTCGTGAAAACTCAAGGCAGTGATGCCAAGCGTTGTACTGTCATTCACAGATGTTCGCAGAAAAAATATCAGCTCGACTACGTTCATTTATGAAATCAGTTGGGTGAATACGATATGATTTTCAATGTAAGAAGTTTCTGTAAAACGAGATCAAATTAAAATAAACAAAAAACTACTTTATCTCTCAACCAGACGAAAGAAAATAAATGTTCAACTCTTGTGAATTTGATAGAAAAATTAGGTGTTATGAATTTATTATCTTTTCTGATTGAAAGATACAATTATAATACTGTTTCTTAGAATTCATCCATGAATTTCAAATTATGTGCTTAGAATACCACATTAATATAATTAAGGGACCCACTTTGGTGACCACATGATTTAAAGCATTACTCTTGTAATAAAATGGACTGTCGAGAATCGGGATCGGGGTTCGTTACCAGTTGGGTGCTATGAAGTTATTATTCCTTAAAGATTTTCCACTCAGCCTACACGAAAATGTGAGTGTATGTCATAAGAAAGCAATATATATAATACATATTATATCTAATCATTCAACATTTGTTTCCCTACCCATATTATCTTATTTTATTATCATCCATTAAATGTTCCTAAGGTAATTAGGTTTAACACTCCTTAAATGTTTACAAATTTTATCACCCCTTAAATGTGAACTACGTCTATCACCCCTAAATAGTAGATATACTGGTTTACAGGATCAGTCAAAGTGCACTTGGGATAAGATCGAGCGAAAGTTGAACTTGTAGTATGCTGGATAAAATGTGCAAGCACCAATCGGTACAACATCCTTACCATAAGCAGTGAATACTGTCTTATGTGCGGATAAGATCAAGGCTAGTAGCCTGGTCTACTTTAAACTGATTAATAAAATAAACTGTGAAATACTGGTCAAGTACGACAAAAACTACGATGGGCAGTTAAGGTTAACACTGAAGTGCCCATTTGTTAACATACCGGGGAAAACGTAGACTTTGAAACATGGAATGTGATAGGAGGGTGTGATAAAGAGAAAGAACAGTTAGAGGAAATGATTGGAAGAAAAATGTATACACTGTGTATATTTGAAACCAAAAGAAAATATGTTCTGATGGCGTGTAATGGGTGGACTGGCACTGTAGTCGGGTTTGGATGAACAGGTCAAGTGAAATTAGGAAGTAGAGTTTATTGCTAAGCCCAGCAACTAAATTATTTGTAAGAACGTATGGGTTGGTGTTATCTAGTGTCTTTGAAAATGGGCATTCATAGAATTATGTTGGTTTGGTGTTATGTTCTAGTGAAGGGTTGATACAGTAATGTGAGAGTGAAATTTGGGAATGAGCTCAGTGAAGTCTTTAATTCATGTGAACTGGGTGAAAGAATTATCTTGTTAGGAGATATTAATAAATGGGTGGGTATCCAAAGAGAGAAAATTCATTGAGTGTTAGGAAGGTATGGTAATTACTCGGTGAACGATAATGGCGATGACTTATTTAGTCTGTGTTTAGAATAAAGATTTATTTGTGTCAAACACATAACTTAAACACAAATATATTCCCTTGTATACATGACAAAGAGATGATTCATAAACGATGATTGATTGTGTTGGGAAATTCAAATTTCGTAAAGACTACTAGGTCTATGCTGGGGCTGACTATGGAACAGATCATTCTAATTGCACTCATTAATTTAATTAATTAGGAATTTTATAAGGAAGCAGCGCAAGAGTATTCATTAAGTAATAGTGAAGGTAGAAAAAATACAGGATAAAAGTTTGAGGGTGCAATATGAAAGATTGCTGGGAGAAAAACTAACTTTACAAGATCAAGAATGAAATGTAAATAAAGGCTAATGTATTATAAAGTTCTTTGGAAATAATAAAAGCGGCTATAGTTGAGTATGTGAAAAATGTGTGTGGATCAGCGTCGGTGGGAAACATAAAATGAGATGTATGGTCGGATGAACCGGTCAAGGAACCTGCGAGAAAAAAGAGGGAAGCATACAAACAAATAATTGTTGTTAAGAGTGAATTATAACTTTATTTTTTGTGGGACTTATGCAAAGATATAAATATGAAATAAAACACTGGTAAAGGAGAATATAAAGAAATTAGAGAAATAAAGCAGAAAGTTTTATTATGAAATAAGATGCTGTTCTGTAAGTGGGAAAATAGAACAGAACCAATGCAAGGAAAGACCTAGGACATTCAAAATGAAGTTGGTGAGAATATCTATGATGAGAAAAATACAAAATAGCTATGGAGAGAGTAATTTGAGCAATTATATGGTGAAAATATAAAGAAACAGCAGAATATATAATTGGTATGAGTGAACGAGGTTGGTATGATAGACGCTATGAAAGTGTTAAAGAATGCGTAAAATGAAAGTATAAGTGGGATCACAAGTGAAATGCTCATGTGTAGGGGCATGGTAATTTTTGCCGGACTATTATGGAAGTCAAGCGTGCTTTGGAGTGGTAGGATCATTGAGTAAATTGTTTGACATTTAAAAGGGTGTTAGACAAAGCAGTGTTATATCTCCCTGGTTGTTTAATATTTTAATGTTTTCATGGATAAGTGTATGCGGGATGGTTGTGATGACATATGGTGATACATACAGTCTAATCTCAATCGCAAAATACGATGTCTAACTTAAGAATAATTTTTCAAGATAACTGGCAAACCAAATCAGAATTTGATAGTGGGTTAGACCAGTACAAGGTAAGCCCGTTTTAACTAGATATAGTTAGTGTTCTTGTGATATATATTTGAGAAATTCGGTAAGTCAAGCTATTGACAGCCATATGAAGGGATAAAACAAAATTCAACATTTATACAGTTCAAGGTTTTAGGGACCACCTCATTCCACATTTACTCTTAAACTTCCTGAAATTCTTCAATGACAACCGTTGCTTCAGAGCTTTTAACTTCCCCTGAACTATCTTCTGCTGCCCTTTCAACATCATTACAGCCTTACAATATTAGTTAACAACCTATGTAAAATGCCAGCAGGGGCTTTCACCAATAGCACACATGCAAACTCTTCCACGAGAATGAAATAGCTTTTTGTTACAAAAGAACATAACTAAGGCTGGAGTTTATTAGTGCATTCTAAAAATAATGACTCAAAAGCGTTTAAAAATACCGTAGCCGAAAAGGATGAAACAATGAAGATAAGTTATAAAGATTCTCTAATAGCTGATAAACTTCAACTGAAATAAGACAAGATTGCTAATACAGTAGGACCTCCCTATTCGCGGTTAATGCGTTCCTAGATCTACCGTGGTTACGAGAAACATAGGATTATACCGAGCAATTATATATAGTGATATTCATGTAACATACATACATACATACATACTGTAAAGTTTAATTAATAAATTATTCACAGTAAGAAATTACCATAATTAAATAATGTATCAAACACGTGTACTGTACACTACAATGCAATTACTATTATTTATTCGTCTTGTTGCGATGATAACTGACTATGATGATTATGATAAAGATAATGTTAATGATGAAGATGATGATGATATGAGAGCACATTGGCCATGATGAGGAGATGAAGTCAGGTTATGATATAGATATTGTGACAATGTGCTTGGCGATTGACTTTTAAACAGTTTTATTTCTTTGATTAAAAATAAATAAAATTTGGCAGTTGTAAGCCACAGATACTTGGGCCATACTGTACTATATTGTATAGAATTGCTCCAATAAAATTAAATAAAGGATAAATAAAGTGTCTGTGAGTTATTTACTATTGTATTTCATGAGTCGCTAAATAAAGTCGTGAAACATCAACAAAAGGATCTCACCATGCGATTTCGGGATGATAAGAAGAATTAAGTTGTAACTCTTGGTGATTCGATAACATTAGATTTATTATCCTTATTCAGTGAAGGTATATTAGGTATTGTGTAGGTGACATGGTGGTCTAGGGGTAAGGTGTCAGACTTCTGTGCTGGCGGCCGGGGTTCAATCCTCGGTCCCGGCACAGATTTATCTGATTACCAAACCCTTCCTTCACCTCTGACAAGACATCTTGTGAATGTGGGGAATGCCAGGCCTCCACCGTGGTTCGGATTCCACGTTAAACTGTAGGTCCTTCATTTCATCTCACAATCACCCTACCATTCATTACACATTAGCGTAAGTGCGTATAACCCGAATGGGTAGTAAGACGCGGTGCTAATAATAATAATAATAATAATAATAATAGGTATTGTATAGAATAAATTACTGCAGATATCTATGGATGTACTCAATGTAAATTTTCAATATTAAAATAAATACTTCTATGATCTTGAAAAACTAAGAATTTTTAATTGTGGACTTTACTCTGAGCATTGTGTTTTCAAAATTCGTATAGTTCAAACTGAATGGAATACTCTCGACTATTTGTGACTCCTTTATACACTCTGCAAGTTCTTAACGGCACGTAGAGCAATCCACAAAACACAATATACAATCTAAAGTATTCCCCAAATGTTATTTCTCTATTTAGTGGCCTGCATATGCAGGTGTTGCACAAAGAGCTATTGACATAATTGAAAATGTAAATAAATGTGTGGATGGTATAAAAAATTACAAGGTGACGCTCAAATATAACAGCTTCAATCACAGTTGCAACTCTTTTGGAATATTCTTTCTTGTGCTCGAAACTATCATTCTTTAAGTCTTTAGTGTGTTGATTAGAACCCTCTCTCAAAGAATATCAGACCAATATACCTTTGGAACCTTTTCCTCTTCTTTAATTTGTTTAATATTTGAGAATATCATGACGCGATTAATGAAAGCTGAAGCGACTGAATTGGGTTCTTCGATCAAAGCTTTAGATAAAAATAATCTGTTGTTTCCCAAATATTTTAATATGGGTTTTGACTATCGAACTCGACTAGAAAAAGGTTAAAGTAAAAACTGTAGATATTTTGAAATTCAGTGAAGATTGTAGCAATATGTTTTGAGGTTTATGAAACCTTCACCCATGACCTACTGACTTGCACTAACTGTGTAACGCCTAGATCCTCTAATCATACTTACAGATATAAATTTAGCTAAGAATCATCTAGAGAGCTGCTTTTGATTTTTATCAGAAAAAAAAAAGCACATAACTGGTTTGATATCTGATATTGTTTCTAGATAAATAAAATAATTCTCAAATCTCTCACATTTTCTTGGTAATTTGAAATTCTACTTATGTTCTGAAATACTTATCGACCATTTCTAGAGGGACATTGTTAGAAAAGATCATAAGAATGTTCTTACAGTTGTTAAAGCAGTATTCTGTCTCTGGTACGTTATTGCGAACCTGGAGCGTGGATCTCCGTAAACTTGGAGTGCCTTTTTGAAAATATACATGAATAATCTATTGTTGCCAAACGATATATCTACGATTCTATTCTTCATCTGGGTGAAACAACTAGTTATGAGATACCCAAAGCTCTTATACACAGTGTAATAAATGCCAATTCACGTTGGATAGCGGATATTAAATCTTATCAAACACAAGAAGCGGCAGCAGTTTGTGCTATTTATGAAAAGAGAAAAAGTGTTCTTAAATTAGAATAACCCAAGTCGAAGAGATCATTAATTCTGGAAAACGACAATAGAATGTTGCAGCATTGCATGAAAGATTGAAGCTGATAGACTGAACTTTAAAATAAATCGATAAGGAAATAATATTTTACTATATTGTTCTCATTGTTACTTTTTTTATCATTTCAAAGAGTTTTTTTAAAATAAATTTTCAATTTTTTTTATTATTTTGATTTTGTATCCGTATTTAAAAAAAATTATAATTAAAATGGTTTTAAATGTAATTTATAAGTTTCTATTAATCACTTTGCTTGATAGCCTTTTGTAAATACCCAAATTCCAAATGAAGGTAATTCAATTAGCAACAATATCATAATGATAAAAAATGTGGTAATTATCAAATCTGGAAAAATCTGAAAATCACCTGGAAAACCTAATAATAGTTTTTTTATTTAGTATACAACTTGTATTATAATTTTATGCTATTCAATACCCTTTCCAATATAAATTTCTATAGAGGATTGTTCATATAGCACGTTTATTACTATATTTCAAACAGTTTTGAAATCTATTAATTGGGAGCTGGAGCTAAAACATGTAGCTGGGCTTGTGTCCTGAACTTCGATCGGGTATGATGTGCATGAGATTTGTCTCCATAACTTTCAATAATATTAGGTGAAACTTGTTAGGAAATTCTTATAAATTTTTGCAAAATTACTGTAAGAGAAAATACATCAACCCGGGACCAGCTGTTTTGGGTGCTCATTCTATAACTCATCTTATTTATATTTCTATAAGATTCAACTTTTCAGCGTCTTCAAAACAGCTACTGCAATGGTGAGGGGTTTAAAATTCATATTCTTTAGATCACATTACTTGTAATAGAGACACCACCTTATATTTAAAAATACAACTTTAATATCACCCACCAACTGAAGTAAGTTTTCATATTTTATAATACATCTGCAACCTGATTAGTATTTTATTTTTTCATTTTAATTATTTTAAAACATTTTGACACACTCAATATTTATTTCAAGTACTAACTGCTTTATATAAAACATAATATAACTACAAAAGATTGTCAATTTTCTACATACCCTCAAATTATTCATTTTTAAAAACAATGTCCTTAAGATAGTCACCATTAAATAAAATACATGGTTGTATGTGCATCTCAAATCTTGACATCACTTTGCACGATTTTTCTTGTTGAATTGCTTCAACTCCCACCACAATTATTACTTTAGGTTCCTGTATAATTGTTTTTGGGCGATTCACGTCAACACGACTCTATAACATTTCCCACAAGAATATGTCTGGAGCTGTTAAGTCTGGTGAACTTGTTGGTCAGGCGATGTCCAAACATCATAAAACAATTTGGCCAGCGGACCCCCTCCATGGATACTTGGGCTGTTTGTGCAGACGCCACATCTTGCTGGAACCACAAGTTGTTAGTATCGATGCCCTTGCGCTGCAATACAGTGGTCGTAATAAATGGACCACAAGAGTCGGTAACGTGTCTAGAGAATTAGAGTGTAACGAAATGTCGACAGATATGTCATCACCAGCTGGGCTACATTACTGTGAATGAGAGTGTCTTTCATATAAGTGATTTTTTTTCATAACAATGATCTGGAGAGAGGACATTGCCAAATTATGTCGTATGCCTATGATGAATATTGTGTATTTGAAGAGATTATGTGCACATAAAGAGTAACTTGTACACAGTTTTAACCCGCTATGACCAGCAAGGTCATGTCAAGTTTCAAGAAACTCACAAAACAAGGTATTGCATATAATGGTGGTCATATTAAGAATATTTATTTTATATAAAAATGAATAATTCAAGGATTTGTAGAAAATAACTAAATTGGTTGTTATCTTAAATTTAATATGAAACATATAGTAGTTAAAATAGTAAGGCTATAGTGGTATTAAATTTGTCAACATTTTCCACCCCATTTTGTACAATACAATTTTAAGGGAAACTTCCTAAAGATATTTTGACTATCAAAAGGGACCTCAAGAGTTCAAGTTCATTTACTTCCGTCAATCTTAATATTATAATAATTATTTGAATTTTGTTTGTAGTAAAAATTAAATTTTAATTGTCATTTTTAATAATTTCTAAACATTGTTCAAGGTCATATTTCTGGTGTCTTAATTTATATCTAACTTGGATATTAGCTCGTTCCCATTAAATTATAATACCAAAGTTCACACACAATTGTTGTGTACGTTTATTTGTATTATTGCTGTCACATCATTTTCCCCATGTATTGTTGTTCCCTTATTACATAATATTGTTAGTAGCTGCCGTCAATAATGTTGGTTTCATAGGCTGGTCCAGGAGATCTTCATTGTTAGGTTCTAGATGAGTCCAATGTTGACTTGATCTAGCTGAGGTAATTTTACAACGTGACCCAGAGGTCAATTGATTGAGTTTTGTGTCTATTTATATTTTATACTACGCCGAAATATTTATTTTTGTTCTTTATAAATACATATGTCTGTATTGAACCAAAAGTGTTTTATTAATTTTAAATATGTCCTAGCCCATTTTTATTTTTATCCTCTATTTGATTTATTAATCCTTTGATGAAATCACTGGACTTAAAGCACTCCATATATCATTTTTCTACAACACTTAGGAGGCATTAGACAGTCTAATTCATATCATTGGTAATCGTGCTCCAAGGAAGCTCAAGGCTAAGCCAAGAAATTAATTTCAGGAAGTGTTCTACATGCAGTGACATTTAGTGAAGTCCTCTAACTAGAGAAATTAGTTTTTTTTACATTTAATTTATCACAAAGAAATTTATGTATTTCTTAAACATTGTAACGTGTTAATTACATTTTAACACGTACACTCAATGAATCCATATAATAGGTTATAAAATATTACTACCAGATCTAATAAGTTCTAATAATTGTGGCAGATATTGACTCACTGTGACATCACGAGCGGGAGACATCTAATTCTCATCAAAAATGCGCTAGTGAACTAGGCAGCTCGGCTTCGAAAACTAACACTCAAAAACATCTAACACCTGGGCCGGACGACGAGTAAATGGAGAAGCTTCATTTGGGGAGATCCCAACAGTCGTCGGCTAGCGCTAGTGGTCGGGTGGCGTTATGTGTGATGATTAACACCCCCTCTTGATACTTGGAGATAACCTTGCCAAATTTTGTAAGTCTCACTGTTATAGATATGGCTGTCCTTGGTTCACGTATATCTATTTTATTGTAATCACTCGTCGGAGGAACTGCTGGAAGATATTCACGAGCAAATTCTAAGAATACGTACTGAAGACCACGATGGTTGAGGTGTCTGTTTCACCTCCTCACCAGAGAGCAGACAACAGCGGCTACTTTAAGTATTGTGTGATGTTGAAATCTTTCTTGAGGTTTGAGCTCTATTATTATATGACGTGGTTTTTCTATTCCAGTACTACTGACTTGTTCGCTATTCCCTTACGGCATTATTTATATTGTTGAGCCTTGAGCTATTTTGTTCAACGTCCATATAAATTAGTTCTTGTATGTCAGCACTACTGATTTATTTCTTTATGCGTATAAAGCATAGTTTTTAATTTTGTTCAATATCTTTCTATCTCTATTAGGCTTAGTCACAAATATTAGGGTCAAGATTATATTCATTAGACTTTATGACCATTCTTCAGTTAGTTTAAAGAATATAATAACATAATGGAGGATACCAAGTTATCTATTGCTTTGTTTCACGACCTAATTGGGTCTGTAACTGACACTTGTCTCTGATGTGTCTAACTGTGTACTGGTATGCGGTTCGCAACATGTGGAAGTGCTATTCATCCACATTATTGGCCTGCAGAGTTCTGTCTGTTGTGTACGGCCCCCTTTGTGGCGCCTTTAGCGTTAGTAAAAAAGATCACAATTTTTCTAGAATTATTGTCCCCCTTTCAGGTAACAGATTAAATATATTGTTTATTGCTAAAGCAGTAATGATTAGGACTTGTATGGCCATAGTATCTGTAACAACTAGATTCCTGGTAGCTCAGCATTTACTAGTTGTAAAAAACTAGTTTCTCTTCTAGGAGCTTATATTATTGTAATATCTAACTCTCTATAGAGTTAAATCAAGCTACCTAGCTCACGTTAATTACCTCCTTAATAGCTCCTTAAACTGGGACTAAGTTTATGTGGCTTAGTTTTTTGAATTTTAAATTATGTGTTGTAGTTGGAAGCCTCATAGTCTGCTGACTGGAGTAGAATTATCTATATCATTTTTTAATTAGATTTGATTACCGCCACATATTTATATTGCCTTATAGTTACAGCCTTTCCTCCTATTTGACGACTTAGTAATTGTCCTGCATTAACGAGGTACAAGTTTTCTATTTACACCAATGATCTAAATGATTAGGTGGGTGTACTTAGGTGCTTGACACCTGATGCTCCTTTATCGAGCAGCTATTTATATTATTGTAACGGTTTGTATTTTAATGTTTAAACCATAAAATTATTTAACATTTACCTATTACGGACCAATCAAATAATATAAACACCTCGCAAGCACCATCTTGCATTATCACTGATAATACTAAATCTAAGGTCTTGTCAGGATTTTTGGAAAAAAATATCGCTTTGAGATGGTCAAAAATTATGAAATTATATTTACATTTTCTCTGAAATCCAACAACCACATAAAAAATGTCACATCGCGCTAATTTAACCATCTATTCGTATTACTATGAATGTATAAATTTGAAGTTTATTTTTTAGTGAGGGTGTTTATTATTAACTTCAATGCAGGCGAATGCTGTTAAACTATCTTTATTATTTTTTTCCTCAATTACACTTATATTTTGTTGCTAATACTGTAAAAATGTGTTTGATGTCACTAGTAGGAATAAACATAAGTATATTGTTTAAAAAATCCACCGGATATTAAATAGATGGTATATAGGATTTTAAGTTAGGAACATTATTTATTTTAATTGAACTGTTGGTTTTTTACTATTTAGGTTTTACAAGGAGAAGTTGTTACCATAAAATTATTGTCGTTCATCGATACAAATTTCGAATACTAAACAAATTACATCAGGAAGGAGGTGTGAGTTAATAACGATCCAATTATCAGAATATTCAGTATCTAAAATATTTTATATTTAATAACAATACATCCAATGTTATGTTTATACATAAAATCCTTTCTTTTAAGACCTTCATTCATGTAGCTATAAGATTATATTTTATAAGATATAACTTACAAGATATAATCTCATGAGTTAATTAGCCAGACTAAGAGCTATGCAAATATATATAGTCCATAATATTACGTTTTAACTGATCGGAACAAATTATCATAATAATAATAATCATCATCATCATCGTCTTATGTTTCAAGACTGTTGTCGGGCCAGTTTATTACAATACCTCCATTTTCATCTATCATTCCACCATTCTTCCTCCTTTATATGCTCCCAGTCTTCTTCTCTCACTAGCACACTTTCTGTGATATAATCTTCCCTTGCGGTAGTTTTCCTAAAAAATATATTTCCATTATTCTCTTTAGTATTCTCACCTTAACCATTAAACCAGATTTGGCTAAAAAATTATTTAGTTTAATTGTATCTACGGCATATTTAATGTATCAAGATTAAACATTTAAATTTTTTAATTAAAATATACTTAAAACACCTGCTATTAGGCCGATTAATCAAATATGTTTTTATTTTTTAATATGTATGTAAAGTGTACATACAATTCACGTAATGACCATCATGCTCTTATAAACAATTGTTTTATATCGACACATCTGACATTAGTATAAGCGTATAATGACTTTAAAATAAAATAACTATTTTTACTATAAACTAACTTTTTTTTATTAAATGTTTAATTTTCATTAATAGTAAGGCACCACTCCTCTATCAGGGTATATCTAACTACTGTAAAAAATTTCTCCTCGATCAGGGAATATATAGCAATTTTAAGTCACCACTCCTCTGCCAGAATATACCTAGTTACTGTAAGCCATCACGCGTAGGCCAGGATATACTTAGTTACTGTAAGCCATCACGTCTAAGCCAGGCTATACTTAGTTACTGTAAGTCATCACGCGTATGCCAGGTTATACTTAGTTACTGTAAGCCATCACGCCTAATCCAGGCTATACTTAGTTACTGTAAGCCATCACGCGTAGGCCAGGCTATACTTAGTTACTGTAAGCCATCACGCGTAGGCCAGGCTATAACTTAGTTACTGTAAGCCATCACACGTCTGCCAGGATATACCTAGTTACTGTAAGCCACCACGCCTCGACCAGAATATACCTAGTGACTGGTAAGCCATCACATCTCGGGCAGGGTATAGATAACGACTGTAAAGTTATGGTTACATGGAGCCGACCCACACCGCACCACATTTTCTAGACCGGGTAGGATTTTTAACTAGTTCAATGTATTAAACCAAGCATAAGATTATTGTAACTAAAAAAACTAAACATTTTTATATTCTTTATAAACTGAGTTATATTAAAAATAAATTTGTATTTATATTTTTACTTGCATAGGTTTTCACCTAATTTCATAGAATTAAATTAGCTATTAATTACGACGAATAAAGTTTTAAGTTAACTAATAACTAAGCAGAAGAATATTTGTTGTTCATTAAGTTGTATATAATATTGTTGGAAACAATGACTACAGCGTCACACGCGCAACAGCTGCGAAAGTAATACCAAGCTTTACAAGTGCTACACAGTGACTGCTAATCTTTCTGAATAATCACTTGTATGTAAACAAACTTCATAAGCTACCTAACATTTATTTCCGGTGGTAGGTGGGATGGCTACACGGTCCACACCGCAACGCAAAAGTGCGAAGCAATGCTCTCTCAACAATTCATCCGTGTCGGGGCGGTGCGGACTCGTGTAGTCACTAGACACTTGCATTTAAAAACATAGATAGCATTCCACCGTAAAAATGCGGCGTATCCACATTACTCCTCCACAGTCTTTGAAAGACGAGACGAACGGTGGGCCAGTCTTTCAAATGCTTGGTGAAAGGAAGAATGCCTCTGACTTGGAAGTTTTCGGTCTTTTACGATTCCTCATTACCCGCAGATAAGCTTCGTCTACACTAAATTATATGGTGCTGCCTACAGCTAATACTCAGTACTCTATAAAAATTTCAGTAAAATATTCGCCTGACCCTAAACACATCTTTTAAATAAACATGTTTAAAGAAAGATGTCTTCAATCAAGTTTTACAATTGTGGTAAGATGGGGCATTATAAAAATCAATGTAGATCAGAAATCTAGTATTGCGCCGACATAGATATGGCTTTGCCGTGCAACGCTACATCCTACCATGTGTTTTGAAACCCATCATTAAAGAATCTATTAATTCTGTTTCCTGTTTTGCACTTATAGATAATGGGGCTAGTTCATCCTTCATTAATTACCAATTTATAAGTAGTTTACCTAAGTTAGATTCTTCAGCGGGGACATATTCTAAACCAAAACACTTTGCCATTGCAAATGAAAACACTCTTATTATTATTATTATTATTATTATTATTATTATTATTATTATTATTATTATTATTATTATTAACCGAGTCTTACTACCCGTTCGGGTTATACGCACTTACTCTAATGTGTAATGGTAGGGTGATTGTGAGCTGAAATGAAGGACCTACAGTTTAGCATGGAATCCGAACCACAATGGAGGCCTGGCATTCCCCGAAAACACTCTTAAAGAAACCAAAAATGTTTATTGTTCAATTAAATTTAGAGGAAACATTAATTTTCTGTTGTCACGAACTTACCTTATGATATTATACTAGGCGTAAATTTTCTAACCAGAACACAGACTAAAATCGATTCAGGTAGAAGTCATATTTATTTCAAATATAACCTCCCACTAAGATTACATTTTAAAATGTGGTAAAAAAAGAATTATATAATTTTGTAAGTAATACACCAATTGAACTTAGTGCTAACATTAAAAGTTTTTCTGACACCATAACCACTAATTGGGGTAATGTAATAGCTTCTCTTATCATTTATCAGATATATCTTTCTGAATTCCGTTGAGTTAGAACTCCTCCTTATTCTTGCTCGCCGCCTGAATTATTAGCTTTTAAAGGCCTAGTCCAAGATCTGCTTGATAAAAATATCATTATATCTTCTCGATCAGCATATGTTAGTCCTGCGTTTATTATTCCCAGGAAAGGTGGCAGAAATAGGTTAATTGTTGATTATCGTAAAATGAATGAACTGATTGTGTTTTAACCCAGACCTATACTGACTGTTGAAAATACCTTTCAACATTTTGGGGGGTGGGGCGATGTCTATAGTTTGTTAGACCTGAATGCTAGCTTTATTCAATGTGCTCTTACTTAAGACTCAAAGCAGTTTACTGCCCCTTGGGATAAGTTGTGGTGGAGTCTAGTGTTAGGCCATATTTTTGCAGATTTTAAATTTAAATTTGTATTCAATAATTTAGACGACATTTGCATTTATAGACAATCCTTAAAAGAATATAATGAACATGACAAATTAGTTCTACAACGTCTAACGGACACTGTATTCATATTTATTCCAGATAAAGTGACGTCTGGTACTGATTGTGTGCCGAGATAATGGATATTAATTAACTCGCACAATTATGTGACCTTATCATTGTTTGAGAATCTGCTACGCATCATGAACTTCCGTGGTGTTTGGACTCCTCTTGACCTAGATGTCAATGTAAGAGTGATTCTGGATCATCGCTAATAAGCGTAATCTAATTCGAATGTATTCATTAACCGCCCCAAGAAAATCTAATGTTGAGACTACAGACGCTTCGTCTTGTCTCTCTCTTTCTACGCTCATTGCGCATGCGCCTATGCCGCCTTGGCGCTCGCTCTGGTCTCCGCTGTAATTTTTAGATTTTATTGGCTGAAACCAGTTTTCCCCTTCCTTGTTTGGACTTAATCTGGAAGTTTATTTAGTATGCTGTACGAGGAGAATATTACACAGAACTTGTTTCAATTTACGACTAGCCGGGTGACTGTCATTTTTTAACTTCCAAACTACAGCTATACGTTCGAGTTTGGAAAGTAGGCTATGAAGATGAACGGATTCGTCGCTCGGGTTTCCCGAAGGTAGCGTCCTGCCACATAAAAAAAATCTATATAATCTCTTTAACCACTGGTGCACCTTAAGTGCACTTCCTAACCTATCGCTGGGACTGGAATTATGCAGCTCACACTGAGTTGAATGTCATGGTCTAGTCAGCCTAATCACTGACTGTTTTGTAACCAGCCTGTATAATTTGTGTCAACGTTTGGTTTGTAATAATGCTTGCCAAGCGTGTATTTTTTGTAATGAAATTCAATATGTATTGTGATTAGACAATACTAAGTTTATTATGAGCCCTGCTTATTAGAGGGTTGTAAAGCTCTTGATTTATTTTGAGACAATCACCAAGGTAAGGATGTTTATTTGTCAAGAGCCAGTTTAATTGATTTTATGTAGATGCTACATGAGTTAGCTAGGCCAGATAGTTCCTTGAACATATATTGTATATAATGATAAGTGATTTCACTTGTGTTACTCAAATTGAATGCGGCTGATCTGCTCCTCGTAGAGAAATATTTGGTAGCATTAATATCTTGTTAACAGCTGTTAATAAGACTAGCTAACTAATTAGGTTTAGATTTGTTATTTAACTATACTTTCTGTATAATTGCAAGGGGAATGTCACCAATCACTAGCCAGGAGTGGCTGTTAGTTTTTGATGACATAATTAGGTCTGTTGGCCATCGCAATGGTGTCCTGTAATCTAGTGAATTGGGTTTATCGATTTGACTATGTCTATGGCCTGTCCATGAGTTGCTTATCTTGCTCTAAGGCCAGTTTATATTAGTTGCCTAGTAGACAACCTTCTTTTGTGCAGCGCTTGTTATTGAGAAATACTTAGGCACACCTTTATGTTAAGTTTTGATTGTGAGCGTGGATACTTTCATTCAAGGCTGTAGCATTGATGCCCTAATTGGGGATAATTATCGTCAGTCTAGAGAGACAAGGTAGGCAACTTCTCATAGTGACTTTGACGTTCACGTTGTGTATTTCGCCATAAAAAGGGGACTAAATTACATAGTCATTTAATACCACAGTTCAAGGGCTATTTGTGAGTCTGAATAAGCATAAGCAGAATGAGTTAAAAATCAAATGTTTTGGGGTACGGACTGTATATCACTATGTATTTCGACGTAGATGAGTGATCGTCATAGTTTATTAGTCAATTATTAGGTATCTAGATGCCGACAGCTCAAATAAATTAAGCTGAGTCAATAACTGTTATCTCATTGGCCTGTGCTTACGTGACTCTTCAAATAGGAAATTATGTTTTCAGTCTGTTATGCACAGTACTTACTATTCACTTATTAATATTCAATACTCTCCTTCAAATTATACTTAATGGAGAGGACGACGGAAAATTAATGAATAAATAATACGTACCAAGAAGGTTTAATTCCAGTTGCTTTAATTAGCAAAGCTCTTACTGATGCGCAGTAAAGGTACAGTGCGTACTTAAGGGAATACCTCACATGATTATTTGGCATTAAGAAGTTTGTTGATTACCTGGATCAACGTGAGTTTGTGTTATATACTGACATAGAGCCTTGTTGTGGATGTTTATTCACCCAAAACAGTTGGGGAAAATTGGCCGTTGGATTTTGAAATTGTCTCAGTTCAAGTTTACTACTGTACATATTTCAGGGAAAGATAAAATATTTGCTGAAGTTCTCTCTCGCCTCAACGAAGAAATGTACCCGATACTTTCTTGTCTTATTCATACTAGAGTTTAAATTATCAGTTCTAATCCTGAGTCATTTTTATTTTAGTACAATATCAGCTGTAATATTATTACTGTGGGGATATTATTGATCGGCTAGATAAGGGTGATAAGGTCGAGAAAATTTCTATGTATATAAATCTATTGTGGGTGCAGAAGAAGAACAAAGAGGATTTTGTAAAAATTTGTTCACACTAAATTGAGGTATTTATTCTTAAGTACTTTCACAACTATAATTTTGGAGGCAATTTGGGGATTTTCAAAATTCATCGTAAGATAGCTCAAGAGTTTTATTAGCCTAATATGTACCAGGATATTAGACAGTGGATTAGAAAGTGTGATGGTTGTTTGGGAGCCAAACCTTCACAGAAAAATTGCAATGGGTTAGCTGCTTCTGGCTGAGACATCATGTTGAGTAAGAGAGTATTATTCGCAGCACTGACCTTACCTATTTAGTTGAACTGCACCTTCACTCTTACGCTGAAGGGAAGAGATGGAAGGGAAAGGCCTGAAGATCCATCTTCACCACCTGGTTACCCCCATTATCTGGGAACTGTTTGATAAAAAGTGTAGGAGAGTTGTAACGTGTTAGTTTCATTTTAACACTTACACTCAATGAGGCTCTATAATAGGTTTAAACTATTACTACCAGACCTAATAAATTCTAATAATGTGTGGCAAATATAGAATCATTACATTACAAGCGAGAGACACCCAATTATCATCAAAAATGCCTCAGTGAACGAGTCAGTTCGGCTTCGAAGACCGACAAACAAAAAACTCTAACACTTGGGCCGGGTGACTAGTAACTTAGAAAGGCTTCATTCGGGGAGATCCCAACAGTCATTGGCTAGCGCTAGGGGTCGGGTGGTCTGATGTATGATTATTACGATCCTTCTTATTAATTGGAGAAAGCCTTGGACTCACTGGTATAAATAGCCCTGGCCTCGATTTAATTATATATATTTTATTGTAACCAATCGTCGGAGGAACTGCTGGAAGATATTCACGATTATCTGCTAGGACTACTTAATGAAAACAACGATGTTTGATGTGTTTGTGTCACCTCCTTAACGCAGAGCATGTTACGGCTGATACTTTAGCCTAAAGCTCATTTATTCTATGTTTTTATAACCTAGTTTTTCTATGTCAGTACTACTGACTTGTTTCTTTATGCCGTTAAGAAATTGTTTATTTTGTTCGACCCTTGAGCTATTTTGTTCTATGTTCATATGCCTTGCTTTTTGTATATCAGTATTACTGACTTGATTCCCTTGTAGATCCTTAAACTAGGATTACATTTATGGGGCTTAATTTTTAATATTTGATATTATGTTTTGTATTTGGAATCCTCACAATCAGCTGACTGAAATAGAATTATCATGGTGATCTTGTAATCATAGATGATTACCACCACTTACTGAAAATATATTTAAAAATATAATTATTGTATTCATGAAGATAGTGGAATATTACGAATCATTTCTCTACATTGCATTCTCTGACGTTAATTACTATAACAACTACGATAATATATCTTCAACTAAACTATTATTTGATCTCCATGACTCCACTACTGAACTTTCTGCACCTTTATTTTATTCATATAATATATTTCTAACATATTTTATCCCTACATGTGCTCGAACCACGATATTTCTTTCCAATAAGGAAACTTATACATTTATATTTGACTGCCACTGTATCTACATCGGAAACTGAACTTAGCTGCAGTCTAGCAGTATGTTTATAAACTATCTAGTCTACTACTTCAGAGGTGCTAAATTTGAATGAATGAAAGACTTGGTGTTCGTATTTTATCTTTGAGCGCATCTCTTAAATGACTTTTACTTTCATTGTTATTGTCTTTCTTTTGTTTTATCCTTCAACTGTGTTCTAATCCCAAGAATAGTTATTTTCTCTGGTTCCAAGAGTAGTGAATCATTCATCTATATTAGTTTTCACAGTTTTGCAACTTTTATGTTTTTCTTTGTTTGTTTACCTTGACAACGATTGTGTAGAAAAGAAATATAACTCTCAAAAAGGATATGCTGCTTTTGCATTAAATAAATATTAGTGAAATTACTAAAAGTTAATTTTATTAAATAAAGTTCCTGTTCTATCAATTAGCAGTAGCTAATATTTAGGCCGGGATTTTTTTTCCTTCTAGACGAGAGTAATCCAGGAGAAGGGTAAGTAACTTTTTTTTAAGATCTAATTATGTGAGTGCGACAGCCATAGTCAAGAATTGTTTTTTTTTGTCTCATCACCTCAAGACTACAGGGAAATGAGTAAGATCTTTGATATTTTTACTAACAATTCAAGACTACTAATTTGTTTGTTACTACCTATTAAAACATATTAATTACTTATCTAGAGGGTCTTATGCCACAGTGTTCACTGGTTAGAGTGATATATTATCTTGGTACCAAACAGGTAAGACATTTTTAATCACAATTGCCACAATTAAATTATAAATATGCATAGTGATTATTTGAGTCTCAGATGTTTTAAATTTCCTAGTACTTACTATATGACAGTTTTCCTATTTCACTAAAAAACTAACAAACCAAAATTAATAATCTTTTCTTAAGATCGTTCTATTTGACAAATTTTATTTTTACACATATGTTCAACCCTTCTGGTGAGATTGTTTTCTTCCAATGCCATAATGAGAGAACATTTATTTGTATCACATAACTTACTGGCACCCACCCCGTTATTTCACCTGTATTTAGTACGTCACGACAAGATCCAGGATTACTGTGGATACATTTCAGAGGGTAAGTATCCCTGGTAATTATATCTGTATCTACCGGAGCACATTAAAATAAAATAAAATAAAATATCCTTCCTCTTTACATCACTGCGGATATCTTAAGAAGGTAAGAGTCTCGTTTTTGTTCATAAGTTCTACCGACTGAGCGAATTGATTGATTTTAGGGTTTTCTTTACCGTTGTTTCTTACATGTAAAGGACAAGGGTGGAGTATTTTTTTCTATATCGTTACATTATTTATATTGACTTAAAATAGCAAACTTTCATTCTATTTGACAACTATGTAATATTCCCCCTTTAACGATTTACAAGCTTTCTTATTTACACCTATGACCTAAATGTGTGGTTTGTAGGGTATACCTAGGTGCTTGACACCCGATGCCCCTTTGGCGAGCTATTTATATTAGTGTAACTAAACTATTTATATTCTTATGTTTAAAAATGGATGGTTTGAATAATTTCTACCTATACTTCTAAATACTACCTATTGACTTGTTTGAGTATTAATAAACAGATTTGTTAAACTTGTAAATTATTCTAATACTTTGTTCCTTCCAATCAACATTTCTAAGTTTATGACTGTTGTAACATAATTGAAGTTATATGTGCAATTAATTTTATAAGACTCCATTTGGCTATTAGCCTAGGTAGTGATTATAAATAAAAATATAAACACTTAATAATAATTTTAGAAGAGTATTTACTCCCAATCTTTAATAAAACATAATGGAATAAGAAAAAAATAATATTTAGTATTACAATCAGCAAACAATATATTAATAATAGTATAGTTCTTTTTAATACAAAAGCGGCAATTTAAGTATTTTTAACTCTCGCTCAAGTAAGGGATGTGAATTGCTTTTACCATTAAATAGTGGTCTTTTATTTTAAAATCTAGTTTAAACGCGAGTGCATTTAAATTATGCCAACCATAGTATATTCTATAAACAATATTACCTATTTAGTTTAATGTGAACTTGTAAAATTTTATCCATTTCAATAACAATTTGCGTAAACTGACACAGATCTGCGGTTAAGGTGATTGGTATGGCAGATTGACTGGATCTAGTACTCCTTAAAAATTAAAGCAGTTATTTTAGGTATAGTCATTTTATAAAATTAGAAGTTATTTATTGATTATCGTTGGCGTTTTGACTCAGAAAATATGCCTTCCTTTGAAGTTTAAAAAATAAAACTGTCCAAATTATATGGCCAATCCAAATACACTCTGTCATCCCCAAAAATCTTTATCAACTTTTTTATATTAGATACTTTATCAAAACTAAAAAAAGAATTTTTTTTCATATATATGTAGAGTGCGCTGTCGGTGATTCCCTGCACATCCTTAAGAGCCGATAACGTGTCTAAAGAATAAGCCGCTTTAAAAATTTCGGCAGGGAATGCAACTGTCTGAGTCACATTGTTGCGAGTTAAAGTGTCTTTCATTTGGGTGACTAGTTTTGCGTCGTACCCTATTTCAGACCCAAATTTTTGACCTTTATGTAACATTCCAATGGATATTGTGGCCTTGGGGAAATTATGTGTGCACAGAGAGAGGAACTTGTCTATATCTTTATCCTCCATGTCGTCCGTATCTGCATTCAACCACAACGGGAACTTAATCTGAAAACATGATAAAAATATTAATCTTTTAAGTTTGTTTTGAAGTTTTTGTTTTATTTTATTAATGTTTATTTCTTTGCAACATATTATTTTTAATATCTCTCATACATATAATTTATTCTTACAAAGCAATTTGTTTTTTTTCTCTCTCTATTCTTTCAGGAGACTCACCATTGGCCACGTCAAACATTGGCATTAAGCTCGCAATATAATGGATTTCTGAGGATGAGTTTGAGGTTTAAATCTCAAACCAGGTGCACTAGAGGTGGGTTTTTAAAAAAAATATAAATTAAATGGTTTATAGTTGACAAATAAAATTATAATTTATTTAAGTCTCTATTGCGGTGGTCCTTAAACCTTTTGGTTTGCATAACCCCCAAATGTGTTGCTGCATAATGCAAGCTATACATATTCTATGTTCTATGTACAAAATAAATAAAGCTACATTCAAAATTGTATTAAATACTAACTATTAATTGAAATATATAGATATATGTTTAATTTTTTTTAAATGTATTTGCGTACTGCTGTGTTTAATTTATATTTGCTAGAACTTCTTTAACATGTAGTTTTTAAAATGTTAATCAAAAGAATTTTTCTTGATCAATTATTTTTTAAATATGATTATATGTATGTATTTAATTATGAATATATATATAATATTGTAACGTGGGGGGCGAACGTGACCTGGGAGGGTCACAGGCCATTCACACGTGAAAGTGTGAACCACGAGTTCTTTTAGAGATATTGGGTAAGGTTGCCGACCAAACACGAATAAAAATGACCACGGAATATTCAAGGTTGTGATTATTAAAATTACCACTTACATACACACTCTAATTAACTGTATATCTAAATTAAGTATAACTAAAATTTTAATGTAAAACCTAGATTAGTTTACTCAATTTCGATAGTAAATATTGTGATATCAGTAAAAATACATCAATTAATTTTTAAGAGCATTAGACAGAAGTATAGAGTGCTTAATTTTTAAATTTGAAGTAGTAGTTAATCTCGAAACTTGCGAAGAAAACTCAAAGTAAGTTTTTGCTACCTAATATTAATTTTTAAATTATTAACTAAGTGCATCTATGTACAGTCTTAGTTGTAGAAAATTAACAAAATGAAGTATTTTTGTGTCGGTGTGTCTGTCTGTCATGACTAGGGATTGCAACTCAGCAAAGTGAGATCCCGCAATCCAGCGGGATTCAGCATAAATCTAAAAACTCAGGAATCCCGCAACATCCTGCGGATTCGCAAAGATCAAATCGCGCAAATTCATTCAAATTTGCCGCCTTAGTTTCACCTCGCAGCGCGTTGCATGACGTGAGTTGACGCGACGTTACCGTTCAGTCGTTTGTTTCGCATTTTGCATTGCACGCACACACATACTTAGCACGCTCCGTGCCGGCCGCCACCACGTTGAGCCAGCCAGTTATCATTTGACTCGGCAACTTGTTAACAAACGTTTGATTTTTCTTTGAAGTCCTCGAAATACTGTTTTTACTCTTATTTCGAGTAAATCTTATTATGTTTTAATATTTTTTTAAATAACAACTCTTTAATAAGTAGTTAGATATATAAATCACGTTAACTGATTCGAGTATGATTTATTTTTATTTTCAATTGTCAACTATTTGTACTAGCCTACAGGGTACAGATTTATTTTTTACAGATACTATTAAAGGATGTCTCTTTCAAAACCGGCGCAGGAGGATATTGGTGAGAAAAATTAAAAAAGCTTTTATGGCATTATTTCAAAAAGTCTGAATTTGGAGGGAATGCAAAATTTATTATATGTTCTGATTTATCGAAAATTAGCCAACGTTCTACCACTGGCTTGAAAACCCATTTGAAAATTAACATTGTATAATAATAGGTCAATCACGTCAACAAAACACAGAGTTATTACCTAGAGCATCCACATCATAACAAAATATTGTTGAGGATGAAATCCCTAACAAGAAAAGTAGAATAACTATTAGGCTATTTCGTAAAGAGAAATTCAATGGATTTTTTTTTTCTAGAATGATTTGTAAGGATGGTTTTAGTATGAACACATTTAGTACTTCAACAGATTTAAGATATTTAATTATGAATAGTGGATTTCAAATTCCGAACTCTCTCAATACAATTACATCTATAGTAGTAAATTTTTAAAATACTGTTCAAGCTGACATGATTACGTAATTTTCACGTGTTAAGATACAATCGCAAAAATTTTCGCTGAGTTTTGACGAGTGAACATCTCAGAAAATTCGCCGTTATTTGAACGTAAATGTTCATCACAAAGACACCCATTTTAATCCTTGTCTGATTCGAATACATGGTTCATGTACTGCTGAACATTGCGTTGGATTGTTCAAAAAACTTTTGGCGAGTTTTGATCATGACTTACAAACCGATATTATTTGCATGACAACTGACGGTGCAAGTGTTATGTTACAAGTTGGCAAACTTGTATCTTTCTATCAGCAACTGTGTTTCGCACATAGAATACAGATATTGGCTGTGGTCGATATTTTATTTTAAGAAAAAGTTTAAAAAGATGTAGAACTTACAGAAAAGACGTCAACTGATATTTGGATATAGATGATGATAATGACGAAGATATGGAAGAAATAAATGATGAACAAGGTTTGGCAGTAAACATCGATAGACAATCCGCTGTAGTGATTCCCGTTTACGGGGATGTTATTTAAAATTTCGAAAATTGGTAAAGATTTTCCGAGGATCGCCAACTAAAGATGACATGTATTTGCAAACATACGTAAAAGAAGAGACAACAAAAGAATTAAGCTTAATTCTAGATTGCCGATCTCGCTGGAACAGCTTGCTAGATATCTCGGACAGGTTTTACAGTCTCAAAGTATGCATTGAGAAGGTTCTCATAGACATAACATCTTACATAAAATTTATGGATGAGGAATGGTACAAAATCAAAAACGTCATTGACGGCTTGCAGTCCTTTAAATTGGGCGTCTAAAAATTATGCAGAAAAGAGACTATCCTAATAACTGCAGACACAATATCTCGACTTATTTTATAGAAACTGGAGAAGCCAGAGACAGTTTTAAGCAATGAACTAACCGAGGCGCTATGTGCACGAGTCAAAGAAAGACGTAGTGAAGTTACTGCTATGTTGATTTACTTGTAGCAACCAAAAAAGTATGACAAAGAGTTGAAATCACCCAATCTTACATTTGTGTATGCCGAAAGAGAATAAGTTACGGCAAGAAATGAAAAACATTCTATGTCGAGTCATTAAAGATGACGCTGAAAATATACAATTTTTAGATTATTAAGTTGCATATAATAGTCAACAGTCTCTGGAAAATAATTTAACTTAACAAGAGCTATTAGAAATGCAGCTAAAGCAAGACAATGAAGATTACACTAAACAGACAGGAATTAGAACAGAGAAAGTCTACGAGAAAATATTAAAAAAACTGATGAAACTGATGGAGTGAAAGGGAAATATTTGACTTTGCTGCACGACTATTTATTAACTATCAAACCACATGAGTGTGGGCAGAAAGAGCCTTTTCGGCAGCTGGATACATATGTAGTTATATAAGAAGTAGATTGGGAGATAACACTATTGATGCTATTTGATTTTTAATATCATATTTCCAAAAAGAAAATTGACTTATTATTTGATATTTATAAATTTGTTACATATTTTTTATTGGTTCTTTACTTTAGTAAGTAAAATTAAGAAAATTAGTGAGCTAAATCTAAATTCATATGATACTCTGAATTTCTGAATAAAGAAGTATGATTATAATTACTCAGATAAAGATTAGAAGAAAAATTCTAATTTACCAGAGTACAAAGACTACAAAATTACCAAATATTGATATTTGCTATTGTTTTTGAACTTTTTATTAATAAATAAGTAGTAAAACAGTAAAATAATTAGTCAATTAGGTGCAGTAAGATATTGTTGATTTTTGTAATTTTAATAAACATTTGATTATACCATAACAAAGAATATTTATTTAAATTAATAAAGAAATTATAGCCTTTTCGTGATCCCGCATAATCCCGCTGGATTGAAAACGGTGCTGGATTGAAATCCCTAGTCATGACTCATGGGCTCACAGCTGACAGTTAAAAGCTTTGAAAAGTTACCAGACCAAATTATGTATACCTACGCCGAACCATATGATCTGCAAAAACATGTGTTTAGCATCTGTCACTTCTGACAGTGAGAATTTAAGTATATACCTAAATGTTGACTGTCAGAAGTAAGCTGTGAGCTGTCAGTCAGCACCGAAGAAGCCATGGAGCTAGTGTACAAATACAATTATTGTATGTTAATATTACTGTACAAGTACCAGTAACGGATGTGTACAGGACTGAACAAGTAATAGTATTACATTTTGACATAATTCTACAATTCCAGTACTGAAATTCCTCGCTTCAAAATTCAATTTAAATTATTGTATTGACAATGGGGATTTACCAGTGCTATAATATATTATCTATAATGAATGTAATATAAGAATATTACCCTAAATACATTTAGAAATAAGTTTGGAATATAGGCGAGGTGACAAAAGCTCATGTTTTTTCTTGCAGTTTTTACAGCAAAACTATTTTGGTCTAAATAAATCAAATATTACTCCATTTAAACAGTCTAATTTCCTTCATGTACTGATATAAAATAGTTCTTGAATATCTGTCAAGGGTATCCTGACATTTAATGAAAACTTATTTTGTTAATTTAAAAATTAGTCATATAATGCCGTTATGCTCATGCCAGATATTCAAAAATATTGATATCACTGAGTGAAGAAAATTAATCTCTAAATTTGTACTGAAGCATTGAATAAATTATTTAAACGTTTTGATATAAAAACTGCGAAAACATCAGGATTTTTCGCATTGCCTACATTCCAATTATGATATCTGTCAATAAATCAATAATGTGTCATACTATCATACATGGTTACAAAATAAAGCCAATTAAATTCCAAAGTGCTTTCAAAGTAGGATTTTCTAGTTCAGCTTATCATTCTAGAGGCTTATTTAACATATTTCTTAATTATTTAAATTCTCTAAACTAAAGTTCAAACCCAATTTAAAATATCACAAACATATATTCTATAGTGAAATTACATCAGAATATGCCAGATTATTAGAACTTAGAGTTTTTAAAAACATTAAAAATATCCATTTTACACTAAACAGTTTTAAATCAATAAAATCATCAGCCAAATATACCAATAAATCAATCTGAGAGAGCTACTGGCAATTCAGTTTACAATACTTAATAATGCAGGATGTCTACTTAATCTTGGAAAATAATTCCCTGATTATTCCAGATTTTCCAGAAGATTTTGAAATTTTGCCAGGTTTAAAAAATCCAACATTTTACCCACCATATAATTATGATTAAAATGTACATGCAGTTTTCATTTTGATAAAAATTCGAAGTCATCAAGTATTGTGATTAATGGTGTGAAAAATCTATTTATTACATTTAAAACCAGTTTAATTAAAAATGTCTTCCAAATACAGATAAAAAAAATGAGATGGTAAACTATTTGACATATGTTAAATAAAACTTTTTAAAAATAAGCCTACACATTAAATACACAATTCCCTGATATTATATTATGCCAAAGTAAATTACCTGTGAATTATAGGTTTTTCCAGGCGAGTAGACAACCTGTAATGTAAAGTGTATAAGGTGAATGGAAAAGGTTTAATAACAGTTTGGTGAAAGCTGCAGAGGAGGTATGTGGGAGGAAACGTAATGAGAGGAAGTGGAGGGAGACACCCTGGTGAAAGGACGGGGTGAATGAAGCAGTATAGGAGAAGAATAAAGCATTCAAATACAATTTTAAGAATAGGAATAAAGAAACAGAGGCAAAATATTTCAAGAAGAAGAAAAGAATGTAGTGAGCCGTACGAGAAGACAGGAAGGATTGGATGAATAAATGGAAATAATTTCTCAAACGTAACCAAGTAAGAAACAAGAGGAGAGACAACATTCAAGAAGTTAGAACTATCGATGAAGATGGAAGAACATTGAAGACAGGAAAAGAATAAAGGGAACTACGGAGGAGATATTTTGAGAACATATTCAACTTAAATAGGGAAAGGGATGAGACTGAAACAAAATAACAGAAATAAATAGCAGAAGAGGAGAAAGGTGGTCCCACATAAAGAGAGGTGAAGGACCAAATAAAAAGGATAAAACAAGGAAAATCACTGGAGGGCTGGGGTGGGGGAGGGGCGTGGATGGGTTCGACCTAACTGTAGAAATATAATTGTAGCAAGTGTAGTAGATATACAATATTAATACAGAGTGCTGAGATTGATTTGAAAGGATAAGGTACCAGAAGACCGAAAAAGGAGAGTTATAAAACCTATTTTCAAAAAATACAGAAATTGTTGAAAAAATTATAGGAGGATAACACTCATGTGTCAAATTACAGAAATTTTTGAGAATATACTGCTAAAGAGAATATTAAATTAAATGAAAGGAAGGTGGAGAGATGGACAGCAAAGATTTAGGAAACAGAAGTCTACACTAGACTTAACCTTTGCCATATGATAGCTGATGAAAAGAAGGTATGATGATGGGAAATAATTTGTAATGGTATTTATGAATGTAGAGAAGCCATATAGTAGCGTGAATAGAAATACTGTTTGTAAAGCGAAGTAAGAGACTAAAGGGGAAAGAGTAGTTGCAATGATAGTGAAAAGTATGTATGAGGGTAACAGGAGTTGTGTTAATATGGAGAGTTTAGGACAGAGTGGTTAGAAAAAAATGATGTAGAGCTGGCGCGTGACCTTTCACCATTACTATCTGTAATGGTAATGGAAATGGTAATAGTCATGAAGAAAGTGGCAGGTAATTTCGGGGAGGAAAGAATGTAACAACCATGAGGTTTTTGTTAAATTTATGCTTTGGGAGGAGAAGGAAGAGGAATTACAGGATCAGTTGCAAGAATAAAATAAGGAAGTGATAGATTTTGGAATTAAATATAGTACCTATGTGATATTGTGAATTGATAGTGATGACAAAGAATATTATAGGGCCCAATAAAGCAATCAAGATGAACGTAGTAGAACTGAGAAGGGTGCATAACGTTAAATAATTTGGTAACGTGATTGAGGTGAAAGGTGAAAGTATAGAATATGTAATGAGGAGAAGACAGCAGGAAGATTTGATCTATAGATGTGTAAGAGAACTGCTATGGAGAATAAAATGGCCCTCGATCTGTAAGAAAATGTTGTACAGGACATACTTTGTACCCATTGTCACACATGCAAAATAAACATGGACGTTGAGTGTAAGATATAATAGTAAAGTGGAAACCATAGGAATAAAGTTTTTTAGGAACATGTTAACTGTCACAAGGTGAAACAAGATTAGGAATGAAGTCATCTGGGAAAGAGTAGGGGTACATAGAGTAGTTGAGATAGTGGGTAAAGCAAGACTGAGATGGTATGAGCATATAATAAAGATGATAAAAGAGAAGATGCCACAGAAAAGGTTGGAAATTAGTTATATAAGAAAATGACCTCAAGGGAATACAAGAAAGAGATATGAGTGTAACAAGAAGTATTTGAGAAGGGAGAAGAATAATTAGAGAAATTATAGGAGGAAGGATGATTGAAGACTTGAAAAAGGTGAGGCATTTTCCTAAACTGACCATTCCACAGACTGGAAAAAGTTGATGATAATGAATAGCTGTTCTATTTTTTTTATTGAATACTTTTGTAGTATCTGAGGGCACTAAGCCTCTCTATGAAGATCAGTTAAGTCAATTATTTTCAAAAATTGTTCTAGATCTTTTTGTGCCTAAAACGTCAGCTAAAAGTTACACACAATCTATAAAAATTACATAGTAAATTAACTTCACATATCCTGTAGGCTACTACTGCTGAATCACATTACGATAAACTTATTTATTAAGATAATAAATGTAAAAACATGTTTCCTTGCGTTAAACATACCTGCCTTCTCATATTTTTTAGGAGCTTGATTGTTTGTTTAAAAACCTTTAACCGATTAAAATTTAGTTTAACACCGCCAGATTTGGCATCTGCAACCATCTCCAATAATAGTCTTAGAGGCATCCCTAATGCTTCACCGGTCTTTTTCCCTCTCCATGTCATTCGGTACATTGTAGGTATCGGATTATTTTTGTCATGTCTACTTCGTTCCAGTGTGACGTTACCACCAATCATCATCACCTTTCCTGAAACAATCCATTTTAGTACATTAAAGTAAACAGACATTTATTCCATCCCAATAAATATTAACAATTAAGAAAGAATATTTGCAAAGTTTTAAATATTAAATTTAGCCACTGGAATAAATTCTCATTTCATGGTGTCATTTTAAAAATGCTCAATTATGATAATTTATATGGTTTATGTCCGTAGCTAATTAATCTTGTGAGCTTCGCTAGTCATGCACATTAAATTGGGCAAATACCTTTGTTTAAAGTTTTATTTAAAAGGGTAGCCGACCACAATACTAGTAATATGTTGATAAAAGTATAAAGTTGATATCAGATAGAATACATTTTTTCAAACTTATTTTAAATTACGTTTTGTGGTTTAGGTCTAAGGCATCACACTCACAATATACCTGACCGTTGATAGAGGGAGATTGAGGTACTGAGTGTTATTTTTCCTAAATAGAATAACTTTTCACTATTCCTTCATGAAAATGCAGGTACAATTAATCAAATTCAACCTCCCTCTTCCCAAGTAATTAAGCTTATATGCCTAAGGGGTAATAGGTGACGCAGTAGATACAGTGATCAATGTATATCACTGTGTTTACACCGCCGCCTACAACCCATTAAGATTACAAGCTTAAATACTATATATATGATATTGATATTATATTTAAAATTAAATGATAACTATAAGATATTTGGACCATACCAAAAAGTTACCATGCCAATTTTCTCAAAGAAATGATTAACAATACTTTATTAAAAGTAAAGATATCAAGTTTCTTAATTATTTCTGACTGCAACATGTGCCTCTGGTATATACAAATATTTTAGGCCTAGAATGAATGTATACTCTATATATACTATTTTTATTAACCTCAAATTACAGTATAGCCAACAGTATTTTTAACTACAGTAATATTTTTGATGAATTTTGGTGAATTTTGTATGTATGGATCGCAAACGACAAAATTGTCACATCGCATCACAATCTTCGTTTATACATATATATATATAGGGGAGACTGGGGCTGGTTGTCACAAAGCCTATTGCTCGGCCGCTAGGCGGCACACGTGTTCCGGCTATATAGTTTAGTTAGCTGCCATATTTCTTGGTTAGTTGCTGTTGGTGGCACGAGAGTGTTGTCAGTTGTTCGTCCGCTACAGATAATTTTTCACAAATTCAGTCGGCGAGTAAACTTTTTTGAACCTACTTTTTATTTTTCGTATATTTGTCAGAGTTTACTTCTCTTGCGACATTTAACACGGTTTGAATGCACATATTTATGCAAAGATTGCGGTGTTGATTTTTAAGTCAAGATGTTTTGTTTAGTCTCCACGAATTATTTTACACAAAATGGCGGGATGGGGCAAGTTGTCTCAAGTAGGCGGGGGCTGATTGTCCCATGTGACAACCAACCCCATCTAAGTTTCGTGTTTTATCCTTACAGATTCTGGCACATGGAAAATGGTTCGGGCTTTCAAGAAAAAAACTAAGCGTGGTGAAACCCTTCCTGGTGTTATATTAAGAGCAGTGAGATGTGTTTTTCGAGACCATAAATCTATCAGACAAGCTGCAAACGAATTTCACATTAACTATCGAACCCTTGCTCGATACTGAAAAAAGATATCCCCAAGTGAATTAAATGACGACCAATGGACTGTCCCATCAATTCCTGTTGGTTATCAAAATAATCGTCAGGTGTTCAGTGAATTGCAGGAAAAGGAGCTTGTAGCCTATGTAATTCAAGCTTCAGACATTTACTTTGGGCTATCTCCTAAAGAAGTAAGAAATCTTGCTTATGAAGTTGCTGTAGCTAATGAAATTAAAATGCCGCAATCATGGACTGAAAAGAAAATTGCTGGGGTCGATTGGTTTTATAGTTTTTTGAAGCGAAACCCAACATTGTCCATTAGAAAACCTGAGGTAACCAGTTTGGCTAGAGCTTCTAGTTTTAATAAAACGAATGTGGATTCATTTTTCAACAACTTGACAGAAGTAATGACGCGACATAAGTTCCAGGCCCATGAAATATGGAATATGGATGAGACTGGCGTGACTACAGTCCAAACTCCTGACAAAGTGGTAGCTCGGCGAGGATATAGGCAAATTGGCAGTATCGTGTCAGCTGAGAGAGGTTCTCTTGTGACGATGGCGTGTGCTGTGTCCGCAATTGGTAATCATATCCCACCTTTTTTTATATTTCCACGGGTTAACTATAGAGACCATTTTGTTATAAATGGCCCAGTTGGTTCGCAGGGTGCAGCAAATCCCTCAGGATGGATGCAAGAAATCCATTTTTTGGAATTTCTTAAGCATTTCCATAACCACACAAAAAGCACATGTGTGAAACCAGTGTTGTTAGTGTTAGACAATCACGGGTCCCACCTTAGTGTCGCTGGTCTAAATTATGCCAAAGAAAATGGGATTGTGATGCTTTCTTTTCCACCTCATTGTAGTCATAAATTGCAGCCGTTAGACCGCTCTGTTTTTGGACCACTGAAGAAATTTATGAATTCAGCTTGTGACAGTTGGATGCTTAATAATTCGGGAAAGACTATGACAATTTATGATATTCCCACAGTGGTATCCCGGGCCTACCCACTTGCAATGACGCCAAATAACATTTGTGCTGGTTTCAAAATCACAGGCATATTTCCATTCAATCGGGAAATTTTTACCGAATCCGATTTCGCGCCAAGTTTTGTCACCGATAGAGCTCAGCGTGAAGACCAAATTATTGATGGAAGTATCTCGGGTCCAGCTGCATCAGACTGCCACACCAGTGAAGTTATTTTTCCAGAGAGACAGGCCAACCCTCCAGAAGTCCTCAACAAGATCTCCAAGCTCCCTCTAGCAGTGGCAGGCCTATGAATCCAGCTCTACACATTCCTCCCGAAACAATTCGTCTGTTTCCTAAGGCAGGTGCACGGAAAACTACCCATAACAATGCCCGTAGAAGACATACGTCAATTTTAACAGATACACCCGTGAAAAAAATCTTAGAAGATCAACAAAAAACCAGGGAAGAGAGAAAAAATAAGAAAGCAACGTTATCCAAAAGGCAATTATTTAAGAACAAACAAGACAATAAGTTTAAAAGAAAAATAACAAGGAACAGTAAAAAGGATAGCTGTGACAGTGAAGACGAAGCAGAGTGCTTCTGTCTTGTTTGCGTGGAACCCTTTTCTAACAACAAGCCGAAAGAAACGTGGGTCCAGTGTATTGAATGCAAGGGATGGTCTCATGAGAAGTGCACCGCGGGAAATCGTGTTTACACTTGCCATAACTGTTTTTCTAACATGTCAGATGTAAGTGATGATTAGTTGAGAATCTAGAAACGATATTTGTGTGTAGGCCCTAAACCTAACAATTTTAAGTAACAGTTGTTAAAAATAACATTTATTTTATTTATTTAGGCTGACGCAAGCTTCATTTAAGTTTATTCTTATGAGGGTGCAGCAATTTAAGGTCACAGTAGATTNTATAAGAGTTTTGTGTTTATGTATATTACATATATTCTATTACAATTTAATAAAGGGAATATGACCCTTATCAGTCATATGATTTAGAGTTTTTGTGGATTTGTATTCTCAAAATATCTCTTTCAGCTATGGAGAAACAGCTATAGCATGAGATAATTATCTGTGTTTATTTGGAGAGTGTTTTTGTCTTATGTGTTGTGAAGCTGTGAGTCTGGAAAGGCCTCATCACTTGTGGGGACAAATAAGGAGCTACCTGTATAAATAAATGGCAGCTCCAGTTTGGAAAACTGAGATTGATGGCCGGGGGATAGGGTTTTTTGTGTTGACCACATGTCCCACTCTATCTGCCAATGGTGTCACTTTCGTCGCTAACGGCTGATGTCACCTGGTCGGTATCAATTGCTTGTGCACTCACACCATGGAGTTTTGCCAACAATTGTATTATTTTAATGCCAAAGCAGAAGAAATGTCTTAATCACCCTGGAAATTACTGTTAGGTTTTAATAGTTTTAAAATGAAAGCTACAAGGAAGTAAATACTTAGCATTATTAAATGTGCATACTATTTGAATTTTATTCGCATGACCTATGACCTATGCTTACCTGTAATTATTTTTTTTCACTACGTTCCTAATACATCTGGAATACGATATACCTGAGTCAAAGCTACAGCTATACTAAAGTGAAAATTGAAATATGTCTAAAGTTACTTTGCATGGATTTATTGTAAACAAGAAAGAAGACAATTCATTCACCTTTGGTGTTAACTTTAATACAATGTAATAAATACTAGTGAAGCTGAATGTATTTGAAAATTAATTTCCTACAGTCACATATTTTTACTTTCTCTCGACACCTTGGAGTGAAGATATTGTAATCATAAAAAAAATTGAGCTCAAGATTTTGACGAATGTCGAAGTTTCATGTCCCCACAATAATGTAACTCGTGCAAGTGGCGAAACAATTTTCCTAAGTGGGTTAAAACTTGGTATCTGGGATTTTTATAAGCTCCCCCTTCTGAGGGTTTTTTGTAATTAGTTATCTATACCTAAATTTCAGGGTATTTTACTGAAAGCTAAATGCGAGAAAATCAATTTTGATTATATTTTATATCTAGACACTGTTTATTACTATAAATAACATGTCAATCTTCATTTCATCATGAAAATGACTTTGAAGATACTTTACGTATGAAAGATTTTCCAATTCTTATATTTTCTCCGAAATTGTTTGTGTTACGAAATAACTTATTTATGTAAAATTTTAGAACAATTAGAGATAAGCAAACCTTATTTAATATATTTAATTATAAAACCAATATTTTCTTGGCTATAAGTAGATAGTTTTTAAGTAGAGTATTTAAAATTAATTTGATTCTTATGTTCTTTGATGGACAGAGATATTTATATTGTCTCAATATTTCTGGAACAGTGTTCTTAATCCCTAATGCCATAGAGTTAGTAACAGTGTATATTATTTCATTTATGATCTTTAGTGTTTTGTTTCTACAACAATGTATAGACCTTCGTATCACAAATATTATGAGTTTTTAGTAAAAGTCAATTACAAGATAAAAGAGGGAGAACGTCTGTGTGTACCATATATTTTTCTACTCATAATCTGAGTGCTGTGAGAGATAAGCAAGGGGTACTCTTTATCATGAAATTTCCATAATGAACACTCGTTATCACTTTAAAGGGAATATAACTGTTTGTTTCTTAAGAAGAAATGCAAAACTGATTACATGAAAAACTATTATTCTTGTCACAATAAAGAAATTAGCACTTGACTCAAAGGCCTGGGTTCTGTCCAATCAGTTGAGAAAATTAGTTGTTTATACTAATAGTGCTAATAATCACACATTCTCTAACAATCCTATTATGTAACCATAGAGCAACTAGTATAAGTTACTAACAGTTTAGATGTGCAGAAATATGTATTGCAATAAAAATACATTTGCCTTTCAACAACATAAGTGGATGCTCTATCTTGTTAGTCATCTTTTGTTTAATATTCTAATGTAATTTACCATTAATTGCCCGCCGAGCAGCTGGAATTCTATAGATTCCCTGGGCCCAGGACACCTTGGTGAGATCATTATTCTTAAGATGGAAGAACTTCCTAATGCTTGGCATTTCTTCACATGATGCTAATTTCATAGCTGAAAAACATGTATGTTCGGATTAATTATATCTAATTATTATTATTGTTACAATTAATATTATTATCATCATCATCAACTATTCCAACTATCCGTTCGTGTTATACTCACTTACTCCAATATCTAATGATAGGGTGATTGTGAGATGAAATGGAGGACTTACAGTTTACCATTTGATCCAAACCACGGTGAAAGCCTGGCTTTTCACACATTCACAAGTTCTGATTAATACACGTCTTGTCAGAGGTGTAGGAATCGTTTTATAATTAGATAAATCTGCACGTAGACCAAGAAATGAACCCTGGACCCAGACCCTCAGTACAAAAGTCTGACACGTTACCCCTAGACCACCATGTCACCCAATGTCTAGTTGATTAATAAATTACCAATTTTGAATTAGATAAAAATAGATCATTGACAAATTATTGATAATAAATCAATTCAAGATAATTATTAAAGGTAATTTCAAAATAGATTACAAAATTCAACAAAGTTAATCTAAACAATGTACCATATTTTATTTTATTCCTGAAAGATTATAAGATTCAAGCTCTTATCTAAAAAGGTAAAATTATTAGGTAAGACCATGATGTAATTACTCAAGAAGGGTTATAATTATTTGTAGCTTATAAAATACCGACATAAACTTTTAAAGACCAAGATAAGATCTTTAAATTTCAGAGTAAGCCGAGTGTTCATTGATAAATTTGTATTAAAATGATAACCAACTCCAAAATAGTAATGGACAGAGAAAGTAATTCATAGTTACAATGACCCAACTTAAAAAGGTAATTATTTTATGTTTATGAACTTCTTAGTGTGAATCATGCTTGATTTTTGAACGTGTTTATTATTTAGTACTGAGAAAACCTTACCAGGAGGGTAGAGATTTATGTGTGGCCCAGCGGCGTATCCAGGGGGGCGGGGGGGAGAGGGGGTNGGAAGGACGGCCCCCCCCCCCCCCCCCCCCCGAATCTTAAAATGAAACCTCCGCAATTAGCCGTTTTTTTTAATTAGCACCACGTGGCCATGCCGGGAATCGAACCCGGGATATTTAGCTCCGAGGGCAGAGACTCTACCGACTGAGCTAAAGTGTTGGACTCGAGTAGCTGTTGGCAAGAAGTACGGTACAATTTGTATTAATAAAAAAAAGGGCTAAAGTGTGACGCTGACTAATTGTAAAAATAGAAAAAAAAACTTTATTTGTAAATGCCAACACTTCTATTAAACAAATCTAATTAAATTGTTTTATTTGTAATCTGTAAATTACGAACTTTTTTCCTATTTAAACAAATGTGTTTAAAAAAATAAACTAATTAAATAAAAAAATCAATATTGATTTTGATTCATTCCCTTTAATTCGTTGTAATTTTACTTATAGTTTAAATTTATTTACATATCTTAAATTTTTGTTTTTGAGGGGAACTTTCTTTCATCTATAGGAAATCTCGGACCTAGACTTGGCAGTTGGAAACACTGTCTCGTTTTCAAAAATCACTCACTTGTTTTGTTTAATTGACAAGAGATGATATCTGTTTCAGTGTTTTGTGAGTGAGTGACTTGAGTGACGAGTTTGTTTATATATCTTAACAGTGAGCTACCACCAATTCAAAAAGGTTCATATTTCATAATCTATAAAGTATAAATAAATACTAGACAATGGGTAGATTTATTATCAAGAAGCCACGACTCGATAAACTCAATAAGATGGAAAATTCATCAAATGTAAGTAGATATCTTTTATATTTTTACCGCCTCAACCTCAATAACAGATAGTAAATATGAATCAAAATGGTTCATTTATGGGTGGGTGGTCCTTGTAGGATTATTCAAATATAATTTATTTTTATTTTTCGATTCGACACAAAATGGAGGAATATTTTATCTGAACTAAAATGGCGGAGTTGGAGCGATTAAATTGCATGGATTCTCCCACTCATAAGCTAATAACTAATTCATTAGTCAACATTCAATAAACATTAATTAAAAATTCATAAAACTACGTGGGTAAATTTAAATTCGTTTGGTTTCCATTAAACCTATCTACATTTCAGAAAATTGTTTTGCTTGACTTTTCCAATCTCCATGATGAATATTATTTTCTTGACTTTAATATAATCTCTATTTTAGTAATAAAATATTACTTACATTAGTCATTAGGTAACTGTAAGGATTGAGTTATATATGGAATAATGGCAACAATGATATGATAATTCGTTACCGAATATTTTACACGAGAAGTCTCTAGATTTTGCTTTTTGTTTCTTATTTCGCAGAATCAACTCCAACTACAACATTCATATCCCACTTCTTCTGAACCTTCCACTTCTACTGCTTGCATTGGAGACTGCGTAGAGGTATCTGAAAGTATTCCACTAAAATCCAGTGAGTATGCTAATAATAATATTGGACTTTTCATTGGAAAATCGAACATTGGTGATATGGACAAATAAATGTTAATAAGAAGAGCTTGGGAACCCTTACCCTCCCACAAGTGTCACGTTCAGGTAATTTTTTCAAAGAAACGAACCTTTAAATATAAATGGCTGCAGCGGTTTCCTTGGCTGGCATACTCTGAGAAATTAAATTGAGCGTTTTGTAAGTTTTGTGTGGTATTTGCTCAAAATGAAGTTGGTCAAGGTTCTCATGAGCCAGCAGAAAATCTAGTTAAAAAACCATTGAAAAGTGGAAGGATGCAATAAAGATTTTTGAAAAACACTCGAGAACAAAATATCATCAAAGATCTAGAGAGGCAAAAGATGAATCTTAAAACATTTTCGATGGGCACAAACAAAATGTTGTGGAACAGTTGCTAAAGAAAGAAGAAGTTGAAGTAGAAAAGAACCGGAAAGTCTTACAATCTATTATTGAAACAATTGTTTTCTGTGGGAAACAAGAGCTACCTCTTCGTGGTCATCGGGATTTCGGACGTTTGTCCCTAGAAGAACCGACCGCAAATTATGGAAATCTTAGAGCCTTGATACGTCCGGGCCAATCATGGAGACAACGTCTTGGCTGATCACATTCTATCTTCAGCAGGAAATGCTATGTATGTCAGCCCAATAGTTCAGAATGAACTAGTTCACCTCATAGGGGAACAGATCCAAACAGTAAATTTGGACAGGATATAGAAATCGATATTTTTCACCATATTAGCAGACGAAACAACTGAGATTAGCTGTGTTGAGCAATTTTCATTTTGTGCTCGTTACTTTGATGTTGAAATCATGGATATCAGAGAAGAATTCCTCACACTCGTCCCAGTCTATGATATGACTGGTGCTGGCATTGCAGATACAATAAATTTACAAATTTCACGTTTTGGACTTTATCTTCAGAATGTGCGAGGCCAAGGCTACGATGGAGCCTCAGTAATGCGGGGAGCAATTATTGGTGTGCAAGCAATCATAAAACGTAATTTTCCTAAAGCAATATATACTCATTGCTCATATCATTGCCTAAATCTGTGTTTAAGTGACGCTACCAAAACACCTTGCATTCGCAATTGTCTCTCTACAATATCAGAAGTAATCAGTTTTTTTTAGGGCTTCAGCAAGGCGTGCCAAAGCTTTGAAATATATTTTAGTGGCAGTAGGAAAGGGAAATACTGTCCTTCACAAATACTGCGAGACAAGATGTGTGGAGAGACAATGCTGTTTCAGTATTCCATGAATGTTTCGAGTGTATCATTGAAGCATTGGAAACTATTATGAGCAACGAAGCAGAGGCAAATGGCAACGCTACTTCTCTTCACACATGTTTATGTAAATTTGAATTTATCATCACTCTTACTGTTATGTCAAAAATGCTCTCCATGACATACATAGCATCAAAATATCTACAAAAAGGATCTGTAGATATAAGTTCAGCTTTGGATAAAATTAATATGACAGAAAAGGTTTTTGCCAACGTAGACATATCTCATAAATTAGAAGTTCCTATAAAAGGACCAAGAACAGTAGGCACTCAGAGGTACAGAGCAAATGTTGAAGCCAAAACCCAAGATGAATACTATCGCCGGATTGTGTTCTATCCTTATTTGGACGAGATATTAGCTTCATGGAAAGGGAGATTTTCAAACCATAGGGATTTATTAAGAGGACTTGACTGTTTAATCCCAGTAAACGCTGTCAACAAAAAGTTTAGCGACTTGTTACCGGCTTTGGAATTTTACAAGGATGATATGCAGCACACCAGCAGAGATATATTGGAAGCGGAATGGAGCCTTTGGACATCACACTGGAAATTTACAGACTCTCCAAAGCCAAAGAATGCTGTCGACACATTAAAAAAATTTAGATCGAGAAAGGTTTCCCAATCTGACAATTCTATTAAAAATTTTGGCAATAATACCAGTTACCACATCATCCGTTGAAAGATTATTCTCGACTTTGAAGAGACTGAAGAATTACCTGCGCAACAGCATAGGTGAAAACCAGCTAACGTCTTTAGCTTTAATGGCTGTATATAGAAATATAAAAGTGAATATCTCAAAAATAATCGATTATTACAATCAAAGCAATAGAAGATTATATTTCACTTAAGGGTTTGTGACTTTGTGGCTTGTGTTAATAGTATTTATTCGCCTTATTTGGTTTAGTTTTTTGACACTATGGTTTCCCAAGATTGTTAATGCCAGTGTTGATAATATAATCAATATATAAACACTATTTCTTTAATTTGTATTAGTTTTATTTAAAATTACTACTATGCTAAATACTATTTAACTATTTATAATTATAGAGTTAAAGAATATATGTAAAAATCGTACATTGTTACCATGTGTTAAGAATTATTAAACATAATTCTAAATGGTATTAGCCTCCATATTTTATTTAATCCTTATACAGTTATACAACCTAATGTAATGACCAAACTAAATGCCTATTACTCCTCTTACAAGCTACATCACTGGTTAGTGGTTTATAATTATTATAAATAATCTAAAATTATGATTATTGCTGAGAATTGAGAAATACAGTTTCTTTACATATTTTCAAAAATAGGCTTTAAGATATTGACCACCCCCAACTTTAATCCTGCATACGCCACTGGTGTGGCCTTGAACCGATTGTAAATCTTTTGTCTACGATTGTATAGCTTGGAGCTGCTGAATTATGTTCATTAGTGTGACTTTTAGCAGAGTAATGATTTCGAGCCTGACGTGAAAATAAATTATACACTTGCATTAATAAGGCTCAGATGATTATATTCAAGTGCAACTGTCAGTTGTAGAATGTCTCATATCCCTCTTTCCTTGCTATCCATAGTGACCATAATCTTTAAACAACACAGGCGTGGGCAATAAACACTATTATTGGTTGGTAGACCTAGCACTTCCAGAATATGTTATTGTTGGGGTTAAATTTTTATCCTATGTGCCTTGGATTATATTTCACGGGTCCTTGGTATGGATTTCGTGTATATCCATCTGTTTCCTGCTGGTTGGTGCTTTATATTAAGTTTATATTTATTTTATGAACTTTTGGGTCATGCATTTTATTTGTGTTCTTTCGTTGTTGAATTATCAGACATTTTCTTGGAAATAATTGTTGTTATGACGAAACGCCTAAGTATACTCTTCTTTGTTCTTTTATATTATTTCTAGTGTTAGATATTTTGTTGATTTTTATCGCGGTATAACCCTGTTACAAAACTTAATAGCTAAAAGGTTATTTGTCCTCATTCTGGCCCCAGTTGAACTGTCTTGGCCAGACCATGACTCCACCAACACACCGTGGCACGGTCAATATCGGACTAGCTTGAGGGCCGTGGTTCACTCCCCACCACCAAAGTTGTACGCGCCCAAGAATAGAAGACGAACGATATGCGAGAACTGGGTGCGCTCCGTTGGCATTGTTCAGAAACTCAAAGAACTATTATTCGGCTAAATGTTAAAAGTACGTTGATTGTTTGAACATGTCCTGGAAACATGCTACCCCTTACTCCTCTCCCCCTGCTATGGTTCTCTCGCCTCGAGAACACACGAATTAGTCGTTAGATATATAATAAATAGCAAGGTTCTGTAATGCCAACACACTTTGCATTATGATAACAAGTAGAGCGATCTGGTCGTAGGATAGTTAACGTCTGATTATTCAAAATTACTTTTGTCTATAATGTTCTATATTTTCTAAATTATCGTTCTGGTTTCGTAACATTTTATTTCATTAATTATTTACTCTACATGGTCTCAGTAAAGTTACTCTTTAGGCCATGGATAAGTTTGATAAATTTGACCTATTTGACAAAACGGAATGTCCGTTTTCATATTGTGATATTTTTGAAGGACGTTTTGTTCCTGTTATATTTAACTTAAAATCTATTTTATCTGCCTTGCGTATGGATTTATATGTTTGAGTAGCGCCATCTTGGGTAAATTTTAAATCTGATAATGTCGTACTTTAGTTCTGTCATTTTAACTAATGGTAGGTTATAATCACTTGTTATTTATTTGAAGATAGTTTATTATTGTTGTATATATTGGAAGTTTATGGTATGTTAGTTAAATGTGGGGCCTTGAGTCGGCATGTTTATACTCGTATATGAACTGTAATATTTATTATTTGTACAGCCATTTGAAGCATAAGACTCAAAATTAGAATTGTTTATTAAAATTATGTCCGATTACGGTTGGGTAGATATATGCTGATTGGGACTTCATTGTTATTGTTCAGACTATTTGGAAATCGCCGATAATGGCAATTTGATATCTATCTCATATTTACCTAATTTATTATTAGTACTAGGATCTTTGTTTTGATTACCAATTATTATTATTATTATTATTGACGGGGCTAATAGGAATTTGTATGAATGTCAATTTAACTGTAGATAGGATCATATGTTTAGAGTCGTCATTTAATTGTGTGGGAAGGAGTCCCATATATTTCAGTTGTTGGATACCTGCGGCTTAGGCATTGGCAACACACTATGGTTTAACAAACCTTTTTTTTAATTATATAATGGTTGCTTTCAAATTGTGGTTGACAATTTCAGCGCCTAACTCTTTATATGTCTCACTCAATCATAGATATGTATTTGTTTATTACCTGAATAAAAATAAAACTTTTTTGTTACTATTCGCGACTTGTTATTCATGAGTGATGACAGGGAGGAAGTCACACAGTGTTTTATTTTATATGTTTATTCCTACGTGTACACAAGTATATGAGAAGATTCTGGAAAAGAGAACAAGAAATAAAATTAAAGAAAGTTGGAAAGAGGAACAACACGGATTTAGGAAAGAGAAGTCAACTATATACCTAATATTTGCCATACGACAGCTGATGGAAGGAATGTATGAATATGGAAACGACTTGGTAATGGTATTTGTGGATGTTGAAAAAGGCATATGATAGCGTGGATAGAAATAATGTTTAGAAAGATATTGTGGAGGGAGAAGTGGAAAGAGGAGTAGTAATGATAGTGAAACTCATGTTTGAGAATAAAATAAGTTGTGTTAAACTGGAGAGGCGAAATATGGAGGAGTTCCAAATAAAGAAGGGCGTGAAGCAGAGAAGCTCTCTTTCACCATAACTATTTGTAATGGTATTGAGAATAGTCATGACAAATTGGGAGGAATAAAATAAAATCTTAATGTTCGCTGATGACTTGACGGTATGGGGGAGAAGGAAAAGGAATTACAGACTACAAGATTAAAATGAGGATGTACAATTTTGTGGGATGAAATTTAGCGTAGCAAATCGTGAGGAAATGGTAATGACAAGGAAAAGGATAAGGCCAAATAAATCTGTAAGTTTGGATGGAGTAAAGCAGAGAAAATTACAGAACGTAAAATATATTTGAAGCGGGATTGAGGAGAAAGATAGAATAAGAAAGGATTTAATGAGAAGAGGTCAGCAGGGAGAGTTGTTCATTATGTGCGTGAGAGACCCACTTTGGAGAAGAAAAGTGCCCTTGGAAGATAAACAAGTTTAGGAATGAAGTTATCATGGTAAGAGTAGGGATACAAGGAGTACAGGAGACATTAGAGGAAGAAAACTTGAGATGGTATGAGCATGTAATGAGAATGGAAAAAGAGCAAATGCCTAAGAAAATGTTTGAAATGAAGCATGAGTGAAAAAGACTGTATGGGTGGCCATGAAAATGATTGTAAGAGCAGATAGCAAAAGTTTTATATTGAGAGTAGAAGAATGGAAGAAATTAAAGGAGAAAGAGTGATATAAGGATAAAGGAAAATGTAGGTATTTTAATAAATTGACCCAGCCACAGGCTGGAAACAATTAATGATGGTGATGATCTTACCTGGCTGAGTTATCTTTAAGGCCGAAACAGAGAATAAAATTGATTATTGCGCATATGGAAAGGTTTTCCCAATTTAAAAATAAATTACAGAGTGAAAATACAAAACTACAATTAATCCTCTTATTTCTGATTTGGGTTAACTCAGAGAAGACTTTGAGTAAGCACATATTTTTAATTAGGTATAACAAACGCTCAGATTGAACCTCAATTTAAGAGTACGGCACACCAAGCACCGGTGGTAGAATTTGAATACTATGGGCTGCAAGCAGTACACTACAGCACTATTTAACTTTTGATTATTCCCATTAATGAACTAGAACCAAAATAATTTTCTGTGAAGTATTCCAGGCTGCATTTCCTTACTTCTAGTGGAAATATAACTGAATTGATGAATATGATTGGTTTGATTGTTTGGTTCATGACAAAACAAGTTTAACGCCATTTGAGAATTTCCAATATTTAAATTAAATTTGTGTTTGGAAACCACTCAAACTGATAAGCTGACTTACTCTTTGATGAAAATTATCAGTTAACATGGAACACGTACACTCCGTTGAGATTGTAAGGTAGCAACTTAATGGCTCGGCCCACGTGGTATGCTATACCTCCACACATAATTTCAAAATAGTTTGCCTAGCTACGCCCAAGGCTGGATTAAGAGAAATTCTGAAGTCCATAAAGTATTTCCTAGCTGTTTGGAAAGAGTGATAGGGGAAGGAATATGTCTTTTGACGTTGGCAAAGGGTTTGATCTACTAAATTAATTTTACTTTTTGTTCCCTACTATTAAGATCTATTATTCCTTATATACTTTTTTTTGTTGCTGCAATAGATTTAACAGCGCCACACATTGTTTTGGCAGCATTGCTACCCACATTTATTGGTTTTACATAGATCCTTGAAGCAGGTCTCTCTCTATTCACAATCATTATTACTGTGAATAGCTAATAATGGATTTATTAAAGATTAACTATTATATTTTACACATGTAAAACAAATAACATAATAACTATAAAAAATTTACTTTATTTGTAAGAAGATGAGTTAAAAATACTATGTTAATTTAATGGAACCAATTCTGATTTTAAATATTTTATATTATTTCTGGATGGACAACAAAAATTGATAAAATCTTATATATTGGACATATTCTAGTTATAAAATTGAGCTTATTTGGTTGTACAACACTATTATGACTGTCTACAACTGTGAAGGACTATAGTTCGATTCCATACATTATGTACTCTTACCATAACGGCCACAATACAACTATTGGTAATACATTTTGATAAATACTTTGATTTGGAAATATGATAGTTTAATAAGATTTACATTGACGATCATTTTCTAATAAATTAAATGTACAGTTATAATTGTGTTTTTTTGTCGAATCTATTTTTATTAATATAAGAGTAAGGAGGTTTAAATAATTGAAAAGCGAGGGGAAATATTGTATTTGGTTTACGAGCTTAAAAAGACTTTACAATTTATAGCTGCTTTTTTAAGGTTTAGAATTTAAATAGCTTTAAGTAAAAAATTTTTTAATTCTGTACTGTTTTTAAGAATGTATGTCTGTTGCCAAAGAAAACTGAACTTCATAACCGATTGTGGTGCATTTATCTATATGCCTTAAAATGTCTGCTATGAGGGATCTCACATACATACTGTCAGGGTTTGAGTCCCCGTTAAAGATACGGCTGGTTTTATTTAAATCTGTAACTTAGGATCACTGGATCACTTAACCGATTGAGGTGTGGTTTTTACTTTTATACTAGAACAATATCCAGGCAGGTTTTACCATTATTTGTGTATAATACGGCGTTATGGTGTGAGTCCTGATGAAGGGCCAGCCGATTGTTTGTATACATTTATGGAATCACATAATTGCTGTGGTGTAATTTTTTTTATTCTGTTGAGTATTTATACAGGCATTTTTTTAGTCTAATTATAATAATAATTTGGTCATTTGGTGTGAGTCCCGGTGAAGTGTCAGATGGATATTTGTATAGGATATTAATCCAGGAATGCTTTATTATGATAAATCAGGTTTTTACGAGTAGTTCCATAAGAAGTTCCAACATGATTTTTTTTTCTGTTGCCTAATATTTATACTAAAAACTTTTAACATAGACCATACAAATACATCACAGGGAACATTTTCAATAGCTCAGGTTTGGAGGTGACAGACAATTAGTGTAAAATCAAGGGTTTTAACTGAACACGATATAAATTGGTAGATGGAAGGGGGAGTAGTCGGGTTTACAGGAAATAAAGATAGAAAGATAGTGTATGCCAAAAAGGGGAGGGCGATAGAAGAGGGAGAGGTGCTTCTAAAGACAGAGAAATCTACCAGGAAGCTACTGAACTTTTTCAACAGTTAAGACATGATTTAATTTGAAAATATCAAATTTTGTAAACATTATTGTACTATAAATATTCGTCGTGTATGATAGAACCTTATCTAATCTCTATAATAATATGATATCTTCAAAACTATTTTCTTGTATTTCGTGCTTTATATAATTTTAGCTTAATTGAAATTATGTCTTATTATAAAAAATTAAATATTAACTTGTAACTTTTTCATTAATATAGTTCATTTTAAATTTACAAGTTTAATATAATACAAAAAACCGCATGTTGCTAATATGTATAATTTCTGAAAAATAGAACCTACAAATGTATCGTTCTTATAGATTAGATGTCCATCCGAATCTTGCACTGATAATAGAATAACAGAAAACATTTTTTTATTATCTAGTTACGTATATTTTTAATTTTTTTAGGCTTAGTACTATTATTGTTTAACTATATATATAAAAGCTTTTTTTTCACACTTATATTAATTTTATATATATAATGTGATTTTTTTTTTAAGTTTTGTACTCTAGCAAGGTGAAACGTAGACTGCATCCTTCCTAATTGCCCAAGGATCCTTGAGATGCAGTTTGATGAATTCACACTCGCCACGCACTTCCCAAACGAACACTTCATCAAACATTTCGAACGCCAACGACCTTATTACATCCATGAGTCCACATTGATGCTAAGGCTACTTATTTTCCCTAGAGAAAACTATTCCAGCGTACTAAGATTGGGGTGTTTTAATTTGTTTGTCATAAAAATTGCACCATTTCAATTGATATTATTGTTTTCAACGTTTATTTACTGTACATAATGCCGAGAAAAAAATTGATATATTTGACAATATTAAATCCTAGATGTAGATTGATTATTTAAAATTTTCAAATCATCAATTTATTATTAATGGCAATGATTGAAACTCAGAATCAAGAGCATGAATAAAACCAACCATTGTCCTTATCATTGACCATTGATACTAAAATAAGATAATAAAAAACAGTTGCCGGTCAAACTCCGCACCAAGGCTGAACTAGGTCGTATATACGACGTATAGCTTCCAGCCTTGGATCCAAGAACGTTAAGAGGAATGTATTGGCATCCTTCGTAACTGTTCGGACAGATCTACATTTGATCACGTGAGTTCCAATGCAACTCTCAAGCATAAGTATCAAGGCTACATCACATAAATAGATTATTAGGATACATCCGTGGTATCTATTTTAGGTTCTGTTAGAAAATTAACTATTTTGTCCAGTACACTCATAATTAAAAGTATAAACAGCAAAGATTATATAGCTCACAATCACAAGATTATAATTGTACAATCAGTCACAAAAACCGGATTTACAATGCATACATTACTATATTAAATCAAACAACCTTAGCTAAACACTAAGGAATGAGATAAAGACTAATGAAAAAAAGTCCGTAAATTTAAGTTCTGTTCACCACTCCTAACAACAAAAATAACTTTTTCAAATAAATACTTAATTTTTGATCTAGTATTAAATACCATTAATATTAAAAAGTATTAAATTAAACCACGTTGACCTTAATTGATTTCTCTTACAATTGCGTATTATTCATTGTTTTCCCCCTGTACACTGTTGCTTAACAACAATTTTATCTGGATAAATAATCATTGTTTTTATTCTGACATATAAAGAGTTGTTTCAATCATTCCTCAAGGGGAGGCCACAATCACTTGTATTCATTATTTCAATATTCATTGTTTTTCCCCTGTTCCCTTCATATGATTAAATATAATAAAGAAAATTACAATAAACTACTAGTCACGATATTAACCATCATCCTAAACTGTTAGGTTAGCAATGAGAAAAAAAAGTTTATTAACTTGTCAAACGTTTCTATAACGTGTCTTATGAATCAAATAGATAGATATACATTTTCTGTAAAAATATTAATGACAATGTCAATATATGGCCTTCAAGGAAAACGGAGCATGACAACTTATTTCATTCTGTATGTACTAAATATAATTCCTTAAAATGAGGCAAAAGGTAATATATGTAATATTTATTGTTGCCTGAACCAATATATTAAAGTTTAAGATTTATTACTAATATCAATATATATGGAGCATGAATCGAGTATTTGACTTATTCCTTTTTGGATGCACTTAGAAAAATGTTTTTTGGTTGAACGGTGCACACAGATCATTTTAGCAAATTATTGACTTATCAGCTTTTTCCTGCCCACCACGGATTATTGTCTCCTGTGATTATTATTATTAGCACCGCGTCTTACTACCCGTTCGGGTTATACGCACTTACGTTAATGTGTAATGGTAGGGTGATTGTGAGATGAAATGAAGGACCTACAGTTTAACGTAGAATCCGAACCACGGTGGCGGCCTGGCATTCCCCACATTCACAAGATGTCTTGTCAGAGGTGAAAGAACGGTTTGGCAATCAGATACATCTTTGCCGGGACCGAGGATTGAACCCCGGCCGCCAGAATAGAAGTCTGACACCTTACCCCTAGACCACCAGGTCACCTGTCTGCTGTGGATCATAACTACTCTTTGTATTGTATTTTATATTCGTCTTGGAACTTATCTGGGGCCAAGTGACGCTACCCATGCTGCTAATTAACTTTCAAAATCACATTATATTCCTTCATTGTTATTCTGTTATTTATCAAAATGTCATATTATCAGCTGTTGGTATTAAGTTTTATTTAGACGTCCATGAAAATGTATATAATTGGTCTTTTAATCAATAAGATTAAACTCAACACCTGGTATTTATGGTTGATGTTTTCTCTTAGTGTTAAAATTAAATAGAAACAAATGGAAGTCTATTCAAGTGTATTTTATAACTATGGAGAATAACAGTTAAAGAGGCTAAGATAGAATATCAGAAAAACTATCGATTTTTTTAACGTCATTGTTGACACAAGTTTCACCTATCGGTTTTATCGTTTAGGCGCACCTTTAAATACATGATTCATTGATCAACAACATAAATCGTGTATCTAAATAATACACAGAATAAAATACCTATACTAATCAATTCATTCGTGTTTTAACAAATATTAGAGAGCCTTCATAGATACAGAAATTCTCCGCTCTATAATAATATGCCTCTAAAACTTAAATGCTGAACATTTAATTACAACAAAAGTTAAAACCATGCCAAAACAAGCTAGAAAAACAATTATATTCATTTACTCATGTTGAATTTTATTATTTTGAATATTTCCATACAATCTTGGATGTACTTACCAAGTATGAGGTAGAAACACATTACCATAGTTTTCCATGGAATACGACTACATTTCGTGTTTGTTCCTCCATTCAAAATATTATAAGAGCACATGTTTGCAAGATTCTCAACCACTGGTACTCTGCGTTAAGTTAGGGAAGGAGGACTTTACTAAAATCTTATATACAAAAAATACGACGGTTAAACAACGGCAAAATTTTTGTTATTAAGAAAATTTACGCTCACGTGGTTCGTTAGTTATTAGCCACTTAAAAAATATATATAATAATGGCACATTAAAAACTAAGGCTTTTTTCTTACATTTACCTCACATCCATTAATGTTTCCAAACTGTATTAGTGGTTTTTTATTTATTCAAACCATACCGGCTGACTAGGTCTGTTGTATGTTTCAAAAACCAACTAAGAAATAGGACCAAATAACAGCCAGTCTCCTGTTTTAAATTCATCACTGTTAAAGGGTAAACATAAATTTCACTAATGACAAAATTTTCGACCATGATGGACTTTTAGCTCCGTAGCCAGACACGTTGCCGACTCATCTAAGAAGTTAAATATTATGACATTAACGAGCATAGAAAGGTTTCTAAACTTGATCATTTGGAATTTTACCTGTCCGTCTATCTGTCTTCTGTAGGTTGTATTGCGCTAGCAATCAAATGCGCTTTATAGTTTTAAGTAAGTTTAACAGATAGATTCATTGAACCTATTCGGAACGACCTATATATCTGGTTTTCACTTTTGTAATCTGTTTCAATTGTGAGCTCACTCAGGCCGTTTTTATTTTAATTTATTTAGATAGCTTTTCTGATTAAGATTGAATTTGAAATAATTTTTAAGCAATCAAACAAGTAGCTAAAGCATATTTTAGTTAGTTGTTAATATATTATATTTCGAGAATAACTTCCCAAATCTCGTGAATAACAGTTATTCTCAATTATTATAATGTACTATTGAATACAGTATCAAGTGGTTTTCTGTCTAGCTAGCTCACCAATAGACTATTATATATTCCTCGAATCCAAGGAGAAGTTATAGGAGAGAGTATTTCAATTTGAAATCCAGAGTGAAATGTTGAAATTGCAGTAATGGTAGGAATACGACAGTTCCTAACCTGATTTAAATCAAAGGAATGTTTTCCTTTTCTCACACAACTACTAGTTTAGGAACTTTATTATTATTGAGAGCGGCTGTTAATCCCTAAAGTGTTAAAAAACAAAGTAAATAAAAGTAATATATTTTGTGCTGTGACTGATTGCTTCAGTGGATCTGGCTAATGAATTTAAGTCCTGAATATCACATGAGAATCCGATATCCTTTTATTAACACTTCTTGTTATTTCCACGAGATCCTGGATAAATATAGACTTTAAAGTGGGACTTCTTATTATTCCACTACAAAATTCTTCTCGCTAAGATGCGGAAGGCTGATGTTCATACTCCATCTGTGGGTGTATTTTGTTCTAACATCTGGATTTAGAAAGTTTCCTGCCTTCAAAGGATGCCTATGCATTTACTTAATTTTTGCACGCCAAAGGCTAATTTATAATTAGTTAGTACATTTAAAGTATAGCTAGCTGGCATACAATTATTCTGAATGGAGGAANGTAAAATCAAAATAGTTGGTGGTAATTTTAAATGGGAAATGTGTAATTAGTTTCTTACATAATATTAATTATTACATTTACAACGACTTCCAAGCTATTTTAGATTATCTTGACGGGAAACTAAAGTGCACTTCACAATAATGATTATGGTTGAGTGCATTGTCTGAAAATAAATGCATAGTTTGAAGTACAACTGATAATATTAATCACTAGAAGTAATTGTTTTAATACTCATAATTTAAATTGTTATTGTCAAATGACCTTAAGATAAAATATAGAGCTATTTTTTTAGGATGGAAGAATTTTTTTTTAGTGTGCTTCTTATTTTCTTCAATAAGCTGTAGTTTCAACTATAGATGAAAATATATTTATAAAATTTATAATCCACCATGCAATTTACCATTAGTGTATTTTAATGTTTACAACAAAGATAAAAATATTTATTTATTTTAATGTAAGATTATAAAGATCATCCGGCTACGAAGAATAAAAACATCCTAAATCAGCCTTGTGTGGTGACACATTTTTACTATCATTATCATCATCATTATTATTATTGTTATTATATTTTAGGTAAATGCGCAAAAGACTTTTTGTGATTATATAGCCAAGCAAATCACATATATTATAGTTTGGTAGAAATTATTTTAATTTTTAAGAAATACTATTTCCGCTAAACGTTTTATTCAAAACCGGTAAATCCCACAAAGCAAGTAGATTAAAATATTTATCCTTTTAATGCCTTTTAATGTTTACAACAGCCAGGAGTTAATCCCATTATTGTGTGTGTTGTCACTTTGGGAGCGTGGAAGGGTTAGGGTCGAACGCGAATATAGAAATGGTATGTAATAAATTATTCGTATATAGAGTTAGCTCACAGATTAATACCGATACCGAATGTATTATACTTAATGTGGCGAAATGGGGGTGGAACCAAAACCTCCTCCCCTGCCCTTTACTTTAATAAACATCAGCCGGATTTAGATCTTAAAAGATAAAACTTAATTCACTCCTCCCTCCAACATAACATAAGAAATATATTTATATATATATTCTTTTTGGAATACAAACATGTTTAAAGGTTGGTTCCTATAAAGTCACATTTCTCACTCAGAAATGTTTCGTATATTTTAAAAAACCTCTTTAAATAAACAAGGCAGACACACATCTTTAAGTACAAGTCTTAAGCTTTAGTCATATTGTTCATAGATTAATAGATACAGTCTAATTAGTTTTAAGACACCTACTTCAGTGACAGAAGGATCGAAGGCGTCACTCTCGTGTTAGACTGACCTGCTGAAAACAATGTGATTTGAATTTGAGAACTTAAAGTGGTTTACCTCTAAATGGTTTTAAATCTCTTTCCAAGCAAATGTGGGTAGATTACTCTAAAACTATTCCTTGCCCATTAGAGTAATTGTCGCATATGCGTATAGTCTGAATATAAAGTAAAAAAGGTGTGAAAATACTTAAGTATAAAAATATATTTCTCGTACAAAAAATTGTTATGAAAATATTATAATGCATTAATAATTAATACGGTGTACACCCATCTTAGGATGCGGCTTGAGGTTGTAATCATCATGTCCATTGACTAATAAATATAAGCTTGTAAAAATAGTGAGAATACAGCTACCCACCTCTAGTCTATAAATACAAGTTAACTGGCTTTAACATTTTAAAAATATCTAAAGATGCAGTTAAGTGTCTCCTGGAATTATACTAGTAGCCACCGGGATACGATACTCCAATATGACCTCGAACATGGTTGTAAGCATCGTTGTGGTACAATAACAAGTGACGACCATGTCAACATATATACAGTTTTTCATTAAGAAGGGTAATATTTGAGTATGAACAATTATAGTCCGTTTTCGTTAGGAAGGGCTAATTATAGGACGTGTGATAATGAGGTGGTGGTTTATTAGTGCACGTCACGAGTTGATTAAGGGCGTTGGAAATCAAACCCTGGGAACCCCCTCCCGCCCCCCACCCCTCGATTATTGGTGATTGTTAATTTATTGTCGATTATCGATGATTGATTATCGCGTCTTACTAACCGTGCGGGTTATATGAGAAGACATAATGATAGGGACGTTGGTGTTTAAAACACAAATAATATTTCCAATTGTTGATCGGCGCTCAGAAAAGTTTCTTTCCCCGCTACGTCCCGGGCGTTGAAGTTTAAACTCCTGCAACCCCCGGTTCAAGCTCTATCCGCTCCATACCGCCGATATGTTGAAGGGTCTTAAAACCGTGGAACCCCCGGTTCCCCTGCTTAGTCTAAGCACTCACATCCTTTCCCTCAAACCGAGCCTCAAGACATGTTGATTGATAATTGAACATTAATTGTCGATTATCGACGATTGAGAAGGTTTATAGCGTAGACAGTTAATATTACCCCGATAGAGATTCGAACCCCTTCATGTTGATAGGGGCAAAACCAGACTACGGCCTATAAAACACTGGGAATCCCCAATTCCCCTGCCTAGTCTAAATACTAACATCCTCTCCTCGATTATCGGTGCATGGCCTTCCCCCCCTTCAATCTTTCCCCCACAACCCCTCTGATCCTGTCAAAACACCTAAATAATATTTAAGATAAGGTGACTAGTTCACACACGGTATTCAATATCTTGTGATAGAGTACCTGCATTTTCGTGGAGGGAGAGTTGGAAATAGCCTCGGTGTTCGAACTCCTAGTCATCAGCTTTGTGTCTAGTTCACCTAAACAAATGCATGATAAGCCACACTATCTTGTGATAGTGTACCCACATTTGCATCGAGCTAGAGTTGTAAATAGCCTCGGTGTTAGAAATCCAACCTATTAAGTTTTAAAAATTAGTCATCAGCTAGCGTATCACATGACTTGACGTATGAATACGGGATTCTAACTTTCAGACAGCGCCGAGCAAATAATAATTGCCGTTTTAGTCAATATCGATACTGGGTTCGATTGCCCTATCGGGTTTGTCGTACTTGCTTATCGTTAATATTTAAGGTAAGGTGACAAGATCACACACGGTATTCACTATATTGTGATAGTGTACCCGCATCAGCGTGGAGGAAGATTTGGTGTTCAAACAAGCATACAGGGAGTGATCTGTTTAGATACTGTGAAACTTCCCTAGAATATGTTGGAGAGGTAGAGTGGAAAACACCCATAGTTTACCCGACCGAGATTCGAATATCGATCTCCCCCGTCCTTGGCAGTATACCGATAGAGGTAGTATTGAGAGAGGGTATTGGACCATAGACCCTTCCTAGGATAGAATATATAATCCTGAGAGTGGAAAACATGCCTAGCTTACCTGACATAGAGTCAAACCTCGAACTAACGGATTGGTAATTGGGTAAATTTAATTTAGAGGAAGTTAGCCCACATTTGCGGGGAGGGAGTGTGGAAAAATCATTTGAGGAAATCCACATTAGTTCATCCGAAAGAGACTCGAACCTTGATCTCCAACGTCCGCTCGATTAGAGGCGCTGTAGTTTGGAGAAATAAAACCCTTCACTATGTAGTTGTTATTGAGGAATCGTTGAGTAACAAAATGAGCGACTATAGATCATTAAAGTGGGTCAATATAATTATCGATCCAGTATATAAAGGGGGCACCCATTTTGGTCGTCTATTTATAAGTGTTTGTACAGCGGATCAAGATGGACAAGTTACAGAAGTTGATAAATATTGTTGACGCCGTTCATACTTTAAAGTTGAGTGAGCTAATCGATGGTGGATAGATTAAAAGCGGTCGATACAAAGTTCTGGAGACGTCTAATAGCCTATCTAGATGGTGAGTTTTGTGTATTTTTACCCTGTCGTTTCGGTACTCTAATATATGAAGACGTGTGCGATCTTAATATAGAAAAACTGTTATTTACCTGCGCCGGAGTAAAACCCGGTTCACCCACCATTGTGAATTATGAACGCGTTTAAGAGTCAAGCAGTTGGGTATCGGCAACGTAATGCACAGTAGACCCTACAAATCATCCAGCACGTTTAGAGGTCAGGTACGCTAACCATGCTTAGAAGCGGCTATATTAATTTAACGTTTGTGGGTCAGGGTGTGCTTATATAAAAGCAGAAAAATATTCACAGACATGTAATTTATTAAATTTTGAACCACGACAGAGGTTTACCACAGGATCGAGGCTACATAGAGTTATGCGAATCTACCTTAGACCCACTGAAGTACTACCCTCTAAGAGATCTACCTGTGTGATATGGAATGGGTAGTGTGCAATGAGACGTTGTGGCAGCGTTGCCCAAGACACCGCCAGCACCCACCAGCACCCTTTAAGACGCAGCACACCCTCCATCTGATTACCCATCGCCAGAGGCGTCTGCATACAACACCACCCGACTACGGCCTTCACAAAGCCGAAATACCCATCGCCAGAGTCGTCTGTATAGAGTACCCACAGACCTAAATAATATTGCTGCTTGTAAATTAATTGCTGATTGTCAATAAAAAAAAACTAGTAATAATATGTTGTTGGTAAGGTGGCAAGTTGAATCCGCCAACCTGTCAACCATAGCCGTCCAGGCCATATGTGCTGTGTGGGGGGGACACAAATTCCCCTCGCTATATGAGAATGGCGCCCTATTTTGGGATCCAAAAGACAGAAAGAACTTTTATTTTATCGCTTTAATTGTTGTTTTTAAGAACCTCAAGTGGCTGGAGAAAGTTAATATTTAAATCACGTTTTCTTTATGTTTAATATATGTTTGTAAATAGAGATTAAGAAGGAAAAAATAAAATACTAATGAAAGAAAAAGAGGTGCCAAGTTCACATACGGTATTTAATACCTTGTGATAGTGAACCCACATTTGCGTGGAGCGAGAGTTGTAAATAACCTAGAATATGTTCAGCCTTTGGTGGTAGATTGGGACGGATAATGTACACGCACTTTCACGAAGTGTGAGGAAAAAAACACATTCGCATTACGTTTGACATCTAGAATGTTCATGTACCAGAAAAGGAATCAAACCCGTGACCTCCCTGGCATCGGCAGTGACGCCTTATGTTACGTTACCAGTGAAAAGGTAAATTTACAAGTGTTATCTTTGTTTACCGCAGGTAAAGTAGCTATTATGCTCTTAAGGTAAGGTGTCAAGTTCACACACCTAAGTTTACCCGCAGGGAGAATTTTAAACCTCCCCGGCGCTGATGAAGAAATCTATAGTATGGCGTGGATTTGTACTCACAGAGACTCCCATGTCTAATATTTAAATAAGGCTGATGTATCTCAATTTTCCGGAAAACGATTTACCCGGGATCAAACCCCGGCCTTCCCATAATCTGTAGTTATCTTGTGATCTTGCACACAAAAAATCTACACATTTTTAGCACCGCGTCTTACCACCCGTTCGGGTTATGTGCTAATGGGAAGTGAATCCACAGAGAGAGTGTAAAACCAGCCCCAACTGAGATTTGAACCACGGATCGTTTGTGTGCCTGCACTTTTCCTAGTAAACAAAAAAAAGCTGTTTCTAAATCTATTACAGGCTCATAAAAATTAATCGTGGAGTCACAAGTCAAACATACATAGAGGAGAGAATTTTAGTGGAGCGGGGTAAAGGTACCACCATTTGTCCGTAAAGAGGTTATAATTCTCCCGGATTCTGGGTTATTTGAATAATAATTTACGTTTGATGCCCAAGATCAATCGT
>CABFVZ010000929.1:0-23160 GCA_902151445.1 Timema monikensis
AGAGCGTAATTAAACTTGTGTAGTTTTTTTTAACAGCGCCTCACCACCCACAGGAGCTATATGCATATAAATTAATTACACTAGTGTGATAAAACTCAGAAATGTAGAATTGAAAGGTAGTGTTCTCGCATTTGCGTGGAGGGAGATTGGGAAACCATTTTATGATAAAAAAAAATACCCTAAATACGATTTTTAGCACCGATATTCCCGCCATTAGTATTTCAGTCCGTTGCGAAAGTGATGCCTTATATAACCAAATGGGTGAATTTACAGTTAAACTAGGCCGAAATATGCTTGAGCCTTTAACGTTCCAAGATTTTATCTTAATTATTTGGAGTGTATTAACGTAAAGTGTGCTAATATAGGACTAGATATTAACATACAAATTAGAGACTTCCCTCTTTGTGGTAGGAAGGGATATCTGAAAGGCCTTTATCCAGGTCAACATTCCACTTTATCTATTAGGATTTTGGTAGGAAAAAGAATCTTCCAAATGTTTCTTTCTACCATAGATAAAGTAGACTTTAAAAATTACATCCCTATACACTCAAACAAAGGTTTAGGCTCATAGTTCTTTAATAAATTAACATAATAAAAATATGATTTGCCTAACTGGTACGTCCACTATTGTATCAAAAAGAATCACAGAATTGCATATACCTTAAGATTAGTCTAAGCCTACACCTTATTTATTTAACTCCACACACAAACATTATCCTCGACTATTATATTCTAAAATATATTTTTAAAGCGTGTTTAGATACATTTCAATATAGCGTTACCTGTTTAAGACTGCTTTTCTCACCATTTACTTTGTTTTAATTACCATGACATTTCACGGTAAAATCTAAATAATAAAATAAATAGTTTTAGCTTTAATCAATTTAATTTCAAACTATAAAAAGTTACTTAAATTGTACGATTTTTAACAATTTAGGTGCCATGAGCAAAATTTTAAATCACATTTTGGAACGATTAATGTTTAAAAATAACAAAATTTATATTAAATAATAAAGATTATCTGAACATCTGCAAGGCCTTCCAGTTCTTAGGTAGGTGGCTCCCTTAATGTAAAAACAAACTTCACCTAAAAAAGAACAAAAACTTTTTCTTCTAAGAAGGTTTTACTTAACAATTTCCATAACACAGGCAGACGTACAGAAATATCTCGAAGAAAGTTTGTTAACAAAGCAAGAAATTGAATGTGAAAGCATTTAGTGGCGTCTAGGATGCCGAGAAGTAAAATCAGTTAGGTGGAAGTGAATGTATATTGTACAAAGTCTGGTTAAAGACTTAAACAAGTGAAACAACAGAGAACACCCACATACACATATTTGCCTTTAGGGTGTACGGCAAACTAGGAAAGACTTTTCAAACATTTTCTTAAGTGTAAATTGATGTAAGAGAAAATGGCGAGATTATAAGTTGAAGAAATCTGAGTTGCTAAGAGAGAATTAAAGCTTTAAGAAACCTCATGTTACTTCCCACATGTTTTATTTTAATCTCAACCTTTCTATTTCAAATTAACTATAAATTAGTAACAATAATTAAATTAAGTGTATGTGTATTTAAATGGATAAATATTAATTTTCAAAGCTTTGTGCCCATTACATACAGCATGTACAAGGAGAGAAATGGCAGCATTTATATTTGCATAAACCAACGGTAAAGAGGAAAATTGCTTATTAATTTCTTAAAATAAAAGTAGCATCATCAATATAATCCATTGTATCTAAAAATTATTACTAGGTATTCTGTCTTACGACAGGTCCATTACTTTTCTTGCAATAAACATATATTGTAGCACTGAAGTCACTGAATATTTTTGCTTTCTGAATTTAGCCTACTAATATGTATTTTCACCGTAAGTCAATGATAGATAATCTGTATTTATCAATGTCATATATCACGCTCTGAGAAAACGCCTTGGTGTTAATTGAAGCGTTTGCGTTTCTATAAAGTCAAAAATAAGTGTTAAATAGTTTATAAAATTAGATATTTTACAATTCTAGTTTTTGGAATATTTGAAAAATGAGAACCAGCAGTAGGCCTATACTCTTAACTTAACCCTGCTATTATAATACTTAAATTATGATCGGGGTAACTCAGTCACCCTTAAAAAATCTTCGTGACACCACTGCATACTTATTGTAATATTTTAACTTGTATGAGTCTCACCGTATCCTTGCTAAGTTCAAAGAAAATTCCAATTGAGCGTTTTACTCATGATTAATTAGTATTGTTCAACATATTTGCTCCCTTGGTAGCGTATATGTCTACTGAGCTAAGAATCCGGGTTTCAAACACTGGCATGACCGAGAAATTTATTATTGATTTAATGTGAGTTTCCCCTTTTCACAGTGATAAACTGCGACCGGGGGCTGGTTGTTGTGTCTATTTTAGATTTAAGTTAGTCTATAAGCTGTGTGCTGATACAACCAGTCAGTTTAGGAAGTATATATTAAGTACCTAAAATACATGACAATGAAAATTAGTAAATAGTGCCACGCTTACAGTGTAAAATATAATATACCTTTTATCTTCACAAGTATAGGTCCTAAAAAGATATTCATATATATTAGCAACGCGTCTTACTACCCATTCGGGTTATACGCACTTACGCTAATGTGTAATGGTAGGGTGATTGTGAGATGAAATGGAGGACCTACAGTTTAACGTGGAATCCGAACCACGGTGGCGGCCTGGTATTCCCCACATTCACAAGATGTCTTGTCAGAGGTGAAGGAAGGGTTTGGTATTCAGATAAATCTGTGCCGGGACCGAGGATTGAACCCCGGCCACCAGCATAGAAGTCTGACACCTTACCCCTAGACCACCAGCTCACTGATATTAATATACAAAGTAAAGATAAAATATTTATCTCAAACGAATGCAAAGAAATGTGTTCTAAGTCCAAATAGAAGGTGTGAAAAGGTAAGTATGCTTGCGATTGTTATATCAAAACATTTTTGCTCCAGTACAAACATAAGGTTTAATTTTCTTCACACGGTGATATCAACAGTTGTTGAATATCTGTCAAGGATTTTCTGGAATTTTTACGAGAACTTTTTCTCTTAATTTAGAAAGTTTCTCATCTATAATGCTGCTATGCTCATGTCAGATATTCAACGACTTTTGATATCAATTTGCGAAGAAAATCTAAATTTATGTTTGTACAGGAGCGATATTTGATTTATTTTGGTAAAAAAAAAAAGTTGATTTAAAAACTGTAAAAACACTGCCCTTTTCTCAAGTCCCATACCATCCCACCTTAACGTATCCGTATAACCAATCCTATATCTCCCTTGGATACAATATCAGAGAAGATAAAGGAGGGGGGGGGGGGGANGGGGGGGGGGAAGGCGGAGAGTGTCACACCCCCAAAATATAAAAGTGGTGTTAGAAGGTTGGAACAAAAATATTTAATTGTTTATAAATCAAAAAGCATCAACAATAAGGCGTGTTTATATTCTGCCATATATCAAGCATATGTGCCTAGGGAATGCTTTTTGGATTCCCGCCTCCTTCCTAACAAGAAAAGGAGAAGAATTTAAGACACCTTAAAAACCATTCTTTTCTCGAAATTAATTCCCCCGTGGTGGTTGTATTTTCACGTAGGAGGTTTGTATCTTCACACCGGGAGACCACCTTCAAAAATACAGTCTGCCTAAACAAAAATATGACCTTCTTCTACACATATTTTGTAAAGCCAACGTTCATTTTTGCTTTGAAAACTTGCCAGTATTGTGTAGTTTTAATTAAATGTCATTGCTGATTTAGGGAAACTTTTAAAAAATGATACCATCTTATGTTAAGGGCACCATCTACCTTAAATTGAAGTGCTTCTTATGGGAATGACAATTATTAAGCTTCAAAACCACTCAAACAGTCCTCAATTTATCATTTAAAAAAATCTGTTGTGAGGCTGTTGAAACTTATTTGTTTGAGGAAAAAAATAGCTTTGGGTTCTATTTGTCTATCAATTTACTTATGTCTCAAAGCTACATCATTGATATAATTTTTTATATAAAACACTCAAAATGTAATAATTTGAATCTTTTAGGGATGTCTCCATTTTGGTGTGAGCCATATTTTAGAATATACCACTTCTCTAATAAGGCACCCGCCTCGTTGGCGTAGTTGGCTAACGCGCTAGTCGTGTTAAGCTCGACTGCTGAGGACGGGGAGATCGAGCCTTAATCTCGGTCGGGTACTGGGGGTGGCTTTTCCTAAATGGTTTTCCACTCTCCCTCCACGCAAATGCGGGTTAACTTCCTCTTATTCAACCTTCCCAATTACTAATCCATTAGCATAATTAGTACTTAAAGCGTATAGTCCAGATTGGTAATAATAATAACAATAATAATGATAATAATATTAGTAGTAATAATAATAATAATAAATTTAATAAGGCAATTTATTTCTATAATCACAAGATGCCTCGGTGGTCCGGTATGTGAGTCCTTTAATATGTGTATAAGAAACATTTTATTACTTTAAAACATACACTTCTAAAGTACTCTAGTTTGGATTGATTTAAAACTTGTCTTATCTGAACTATATATTATAACAAACTACCTTCGCTCTTAGATTTTGGCAATGTCCATGAAAGGGGGGATATTCTTTTTTCTTTGAGTCTTATTATCCGTCTGGGTTACTCACATTTGACTACACTACTGGTATACAAATTATAAAGTCATAAATTAGAGGAAATTAATCCGCATTCATTTGGAGTGAGACTGTGAAGCAATTTAGGAAAAAAGAACACTCTCATCCCAATGGTGTAGATATGCGGACAGACTGGAATGTGACAAAAAAAGTCAGAAAAAAAATGAATATATATATATTTCTGCCAACACTGCTTATTTTATTATCGTGTTGGTTATATTAAATATTTATTTGTATTATCTATCAAAAGTGACATCTCCAGATGACATAATTAAATGCCAGAATATATTAAATAAGTTAAAGTTTGTATTACTTTTGTAGCTGTCAAATACTTTTTTTTTCTAACACTAATAATCAAGAAGTCTAATTTTAATGATATACAGGGTCTTTTATAAAAAAAAATGTTAACATTATGCTATATTGCTAGTAAATTTGAGAAATGACAGACGAATACGGGTACTAAAACTCGAACCTATATCCAGGTGTTATTTATCCTATTAATCCCACGAATATGATATTTGATGCGGCCACATTCCTAACTAAAGGATGCTCTTTATCTTCTAATTCACTAATCGTGTATAATTAGTTTGAACATGTATAACCTGAACGGGTAAGACGTGGTTATAATAATAATAATAATAATAATAATAATAATAATAGTTGGCATAGTTGGCTAATGTGCTAGTCGTGTTGAGCTCGACTGCCGAGGACGGGGAGATTGAGGTTCGAATCTCGGTCGGGTGAACTGGGGGTGGTTTGTCCTGAATGGTTTTCCACTCTCCCTCCACGCAAATGCGGGTTCACTTCCTCTAATTCATCCTGCCCAATTCCTAATCCATCAGCGTAATTAGTACTTAAAGCGTATAACACGAACGGGTTGTAAGACGCGGTGCTAAATATTATTATTAATAATAATAATAATAATAATAATAATAATGATAGTAATAATAATGAGATTAACATGTGTTAGCTTTATCCTTATTTTAGTACTGTTATTTAATCGGTATTATTATATATATTAAAAGTGACATGTGCAGATTATATGACTTGACGTATGAATACGTGAAAGTATATTTAGTAACTTTTATAGGTATCACCTAAATTAATTCCGTTGACAAAGTGGAAAATAGTAATAATCAAGAACTAAGGTACATTTGACGCTCACGGCACATGGTTTTCTATACCCTCCTAAATGGTTTCGTCCGTCGCTCCAAGTCTCCTCCTTGTCGCACGGGGTGTACACTCCTAGCAGGAGGTTGGGAGAGGAGTCAGGTGGCCGGCTCTGGACCATGCAGCCCCTTAACCCCCTACCTACCCCACTCCACCCCTTTCCATCCTACCAGAAAACCCATCCCTTCTTAAAGTGACAGGTCGCGCTAACTTATGGTTATTACGGCCAGTGTTAGAATGTTGGAAGGTGGGAGGGCTCAAGTAAGATTAGACATGTGAGAGGGTGGGGAGAGTGGGGTGAAGGGTTGGGAGATAGGTAAGGTGGGATATTATACTCTGATAGACTCTTACCCAGGGTGTGTGAATAAAACAAATAAAAACACCGGAGGAACAAGAACAACAACAAAATTAAAAGTTTCTTAGAACAGTTTGTCTTATGTAGTTGGTTATAATAATAATATTTAGCACCATGTCTTACCACCCATTCGAGTTATACGCTTAAGTACTAATTACGCTATATATGTGTAGATTTAAAGTTATCGGTTTTATAAAAATATGTTGCGAATAAAACATTTGTATTATAAATAGATCTACATATTGGCAATGATAAGTAATTTCATATCTTAAATGGTTTAGGATATATGATTAAAAATTAGAATTTACGCATCAGACCGGAGCACCTGGCCGAAATATTGAGGGTAGCTATTTTGTTTGAAATATTTATGAATGTTTAGAAATGAAATTTAATCAAAATTGACTCTTTCTCGTTTGGCCCTTCAGTAAACTACCCTTAAGCTTAAGGTTAGATATACAGTTACAAAAACTCCTCGAGGAAACGCTATGAAAACCTTAGATACCAAGTTTTAGGCAAAATGGGAAAATAGCTTAGGCACTAGTTGGAGGTACATACAGACAGACCTAAGTACATTCAAAAAATCACTTTTTCGGATTAGGGGAGTCATGAAACGTCGAGATTTATCAAAATCTCGAGTTTGATTTTTTTGGTGATCATATTACTTTCTCTACCTGTAAGATAGTGAGAAAGTAAAAATTAGCTTAGTTAAAATGCATTATGATCGCAAATATTCGAATCCAATTTATTAAAATAATCAAGCTCTTAGTAAATATTTTAATGTTGTTAGAGTACTATCTTTTATTAACAATTTTATTTATTAATCTATGTTGGGGGCATGAGGACTTATATTGGAATTTCAGTTAAGAGTGATGGCTTTTATACCCTAAATGACTTCCTTCTATTACCCAGAATGTTGTTACATTTCTTCTTAATTATACCTTCCTCAACCCTGCCTTTTAGTTGGTATTATGATAATAGTTCGGATAGGTAATAATACTCCACACACGGTAAATATTTAACCTGAAAGAACAACTTGACAAGGGTAGATTTTAATTATTCGTGCTAGAATTAATTTGAAGATACAATGCTAAACCATAATATTATAAACTATTAAGACTGCACCTGTCTATAATTGAGTAATAGCCAAGCACCTTCTTTTGAAATTTTCTTGGCACACTTTAGAATAGCTCCAATTGGAGTTAAAGCTACTAACCGCATATTAATTCAATGAATTTATTTTCACCTATACCGGTAGAATCTTCAATAAGGCTTTCCAATTTCCCATTTAACAATGAAACGGAACCTTTCAAGGCTGATATTTAGAAAGTCAGGTGAATAATATCCCTAGAGTGTTTTTTTATTTGGCCTCCATCCTCTACCATAGATCTGATATAATGTATTGGAAAAAGGTTTAAGTGTCATGTCGAAAAGGATGGGTCTAATATAGTACAAGAGGGGGAAGGGAGAATGAAAGCATTAGGGATGAAGTAAAGAACCAACCGTGGGCGGGTCAACCAAACCAAAATGACCAACCTTTACTGTCAGGCGGAACGAATCGACCAAGCTAACGAGCTGGTGTTAAGTTTTGGTATGGAAGGGGGGGAGAGGCAGGAAGATAAAAAATATATTTTAGCCATTCGGAACGAGAATAGTTTTTTTAAGGAATGAAATTAGTTACAAAAAAATAAGGACTTTTTAGTGGGCGTTTGAGGATCAGACGGATAAAAGGACAAGAAGGATTGGTGAAACAACGAGTGATTATCGAGATATTCATTAAGATGAGTTTAGCAAGAAATTAAACATGATGACAGAACCGTATCTTCTATACTCTTTATTTCCTTTAATAAAAACACAGTTCTTATGTGTCACACCCAGTGATCAAATGGTCTAAGGCATCAATACCGCAATTGATTGGAGTGTCAAGGATAAAAATCAAGGGATTGTTCAATTAGTGTGGTTTTCCACACATGATATTATTACCACTGAGGTTTTACAAACACTTTTCCATGATTAAGCGGGTTAATTTTACCTAAGTGATCTTTACAATCCCACCCCTTGGAATGAATAAGTTGTAAATAATTTAGGTATAGTCCAATTTTCATATTAGGGATCTTTTAGAAAATACAACTTTCAACTTTTTTTGCGGCCAAAATTGATTAGATTTTACTATATCATTAGTTTTACTATATCGTTAATATCTATCACAAGTGGCAATTGAAGATCACATGATCTGACATATAAATATGTTAAAGTATTTTTAAAATTTTAGCTGACTGGTAATAAAAATACTCATTTTGAATACATTTTCAGGTTTAATTCTTCATAAGAACAAACAATACACTATTAAAGTATGGCAGTATTATTTAAAAAAAATTCTAATATAAAATTTTCTGAATATTTAAACAAAAACTAAACTTTTACACTAGTGAAACTTCACTTCTGTATCTAAGTTTAATTGGTATTGGTACTGCATAATACTCTAGGAATCCAGATTTTAACTTTGTCAGATTGAAAATTTCAAGACATAAGATTGTAAAAAGTTATAAGGACAGTGGAAAGGTATTTAGAACTCATAGCTTTCATCTTTTTCTTTTAAAAAGATAGATAAAAACTCCTATGAAATCCAGCTGTTCCATTTATTTACTATCCAAGCTCACCTTCTAGCTGATACAAGTCATTCGTCATTTTCCGCTATCATACCTGACCTACATGGCATGCTAAACACATAAAAAAGAAGAAAGAATTCGAGGTTTGAGGTAAAAAAAATATTTCTGCTCCAAAGGCTTCATTGTGTTTTCTTTTCTGGTCTGGAAATGTCTAAAGCTGTTGTTCTTTCAATACATCCCTTTTCTTAAGTTTTCTATTGGTTTTCAAAAAAGTTTCAAGTCTAAGCTTTATTCCTCTCTCTCCACATGGACATTTATTATTATATTCGTGCTCTAAGTATGTTCAGTAGTAACAGAAACATAAATAAAAATAACCGTTCATGGAAATTATCCATCACTTACCATTTTTAAACAATAAAAGGTAAAGTTCAATTCGATATACGTATTATGTAAATAGTTTATCTATTTTCGATATATGTTACTATAGAAACAATAATTCATAAAAAAAAGTATGTATAATATTGGTAAAGGTGCTTTGTTGGTTATGGCTTAGAGCCAAAAATCAATAGAGTAACATGGAATGACTAAGAGAATGTTGAGTGAATAGTATTTTAGACAAACTGTAAATAAGGTTTTTTCCAATAAGCTAGTCTTCAAAAACCTCATTACATTTTATTGCTAATATATTGTGTAGCTAATATAGTGATATTACTGCACTTTTAAACCCTATGATAACACCAGAACAATCCATCACAAACCTTTTATATTGATAAAACCTATGCTATATTATTCATGTAACTAATCCTTGATTTTTATAGGAAAACAACGTTTGACTCTTAATATTGATTAAAAGTCACTAAAATTTAGCATTCTAAAACAATTATTATTTGATTTATCAATTATAAAGTGATTTAAAAAGTTTTCAAATGGTTTAAATAACACCTGGTAATATATAACTGTATAGTTTATCATTACATTAAAACAGTGCTATATTCTAGTTCAAATATAATGTTTTTTGGCAACATGTATTTCCAGTTTTCAATTAATGGGCTTTTGATGAAAATTAGACTATATTTTACGTTGGTAAATGCTATACAACCATATTTTTGTCTTTCTGATGTGTATTTCGTCCTCTTTAAAAGACAGTTTATGTACAGAAAAAAAATATTTTATAATATTTTTGGTATATCACATATAGGTCCAGAGCTCTAGTCCAATTTGAATATGAATAATCTTTATAAGCACCTAAACAAAAGTTGTAAATATCATTAATATTATATAGTATAGAAACTAGTCTTATTTTTTGAAATTTTTTTATAACTGCATTTTACTAACTGTTGAGGTTATAGGGACACATGATAAATATTCTAATTGGGCAGGGATGAAGAAGAAAGCAATTAAGAAGTAATATACCCGCATTTGCGCTAAAAGAGAGGGGTAAATCAATTGAGAAATACTACATTGAGTAGACCCAACCAGGATTAGACCCTCCATCTCTCCATAATAAGCATGCCAGCCTAATACGAGAATGATCTCTTGGAATTATTTATTTAATTGGAACAGTGGTTAATAAACGCTTCTAAGAACACCTTTTTAATGAATTATTGTATAATTTTTTTTACATTACTAATTAAAACTACTTTTTTATGCATCAATTACTGTTTCCAGCTTATGGCCTATGGTCTGGATCAGTTTTTTTTATTCAAGTCATATATTTTCCACTACTGGCTGGCTAGGCGTGTTGTAGATTCATATTCCTTATACTGGGACAGGCACAACATACAGTCACCAGCCGTTAATTTATCAATATGAACGGTTAAACACATATTTTCATCAATGATAAAAGTTTTGGTCATGCCGGGAATCAAAACGTGGGACTCCTAGCTAAGTAGGCAGACACGCTACCGACTGAGTTAAGGTGTCGGACAGTTAAAACTATTAAAGCAAAAATACAATTATTATTAAATTATTTTATTTTCGTTGTTGTTGCAACATTAGATAGAATTCAAACAATATATGATTTTAATTTTTTTTTTAACATCCATGGCGGGATAATATTGCATTCAATTGATGATTTGTCATTGAAGCTATCCCCTAATTTTTTTTACATTATTCAGACATAACATTGATTAAATGGACAATAAATATAGACATCCAGTTCTACGTTTACCTCCCTAACACCGCCATTATAATCCTATATAAAAGGTGTGGACAGAATGCAGATAATTTATAGCAAACATTCAGGCGGTGATAGAAATGTTGATGCCAAAACCATAAACACCGCTTATTCAAGTTACTCTTGGGAGTTTATATATATTATACATAAGCATACAAAGTGCTTTTGTTTATACCATTTGGAGGAGGTATCCCTGTGTTAATGACACATGTGTTGAAAGTGCTGTATATGTTTCATGGATGGTTTGTGTTGGTTCATCTCTTGTATACAACTGTTGCCATTAGCTTACAATGGTAACCCTTAAACCCCCTCCCCCTCCTACACATGATTGATTGCCCTAAGAGTGTGACATCCTAGTGGAGATCCCCTCTTAATGATATCTTAAGCGTCTTGCATCGATACAAAGTATCCACACTCACTAATACAAGTTTACGTGAATACTAAACTATCTTTCAGTTGGAGTAAGAATGTGGGAAACTACGAGAAACTGATTTAAGAAGCTTGGGTCCACTATATGAGGTTTAATGCGAATTACACCCACCCACACACTTTTGATGATGATTATAATTACGATGAGTATAAAGACGTGAAAGAAGTCATGGCAACAGCCCATTATTATTGTTCCTTGACCGAGTGTCTACACATCAAAACACACTCTGCATGATTCTATTCTCACAGAAACATAATAAAGCTAATAAATATTTAATACCCACATCAGTCTAGGGGTTCGGCCAGACTGACGAGTGATTGAGCGAGTGACTGAGCAGCCAAACTGGCCAGCGAGCGCGTAATTATCAAACTGATTCTAGTTCATTAGAGAAAATTTCTATGTCAAAGACAATTGGTACATCTCTGACCCTCAAAAGTTCTTACAGCCTATATTGTGTATTTATATAAAAAAAACTAAAATAAAAACATATAATCCACTTCATTCCATGACGTAGTCATAGGGGGCGGGGCGAGGGGAGTCAAGTAGCCAGTGACAAGACGATTCGGTAACAATGCAAATATTTTTAGTGTCCTGAAGTGTTTTAAAACCAGATTAGCCGCACCAGTGGTGGATCGGTGTGTTGAGCTCGATAGCTGTTGACTGGGAGGCAAAGGTTCAAATCTTGGCTCAGTGAACTGAGGGTAGTTTTAACAACTGATTTATTGTTGTGGTTTTTCCATCCTCTCTCCAAGATAATGGTGATTCCTATTTGTAAAGGCCAACTTTGATTATAATATTGAAATATTTTAACATATTGGGTTTACATTATATACATTATATAATTTATGGTCTTACCAATTAAATTTGGCCATTAGTAGTAAGTGTGCTACACCTATCAATAATAGAAAAAGTCAAATATCATGTGAAATTGAGAAGTTTTCCTAGCACTCAATAACCCAACATACAATAATATTACCTAGCGTCTGTAAACTAGACTGTACCAGCTTGAGCGTGTTTATTTGCTCGCTCGCTCGAGTCTGGCCACCTCTAATTACAACCAATGTGTTCTATTTTATATCTTAGTCGCTCGCCCAGAGCGAGCGCCGAAGCGTGCAACATTGAAAGTTAGATTTGGTTCTATTTTTCAAGTGTATGCGTTCCTCCCGGTACATTGTAGTTTACAGGCGCTAGGCAATATTATTGTATGTTGGTTTATTGACGTTTTTATTACTATCGATAGGTTTTGCACACTTGCTACTAACGGCCTAATTTAATTGGTAAGATCATAAACCATACCTATATTTATGTATATGTTATAGGAAAAGTAGATTATCCAGTAAGAGTCGACTCGGCCTAGGTGGAGTCGATTCTTACTGGTCTTTTTAGTAAAATTTGATTAAAAGCGAAAAGTGATGAATTTCGATCAACATTTACTAGTCAGAGTTGACTGTACCTAGGGAAAGTATACTCTTACTACCTTGATATAGTAAAAGTTGACTAGCCTAGCCTAACCTAACCTAGCCTAACCTAAAAAACACATTGAAACTAATTAATCAAACACACACTGAATCCTTGGTCACTGTTGAAAACTACAACAAATGGAAGAGTGATCAAAGAAAACAACAGTAAACAAATAGAGCTGGGATATTAAAAACAAAGATGTGCGCGCGAAGTTGCATGTGGAGAGCAACATCTGGACGAGTGATCAAAGAAAACAACAGTAAACAAATAGAGCTGGGATATTCAAAACAGGTGCATGTGGAGAACAACAGCGCGAAATCAACTTTTACTAAACCACAGCAGGCATAGTTAACTCTTCCTAGGAAAAGTTGATCTGTTTATTCTCTGTTTATTCTCAATCAACTTTTACTGATACTTTTAGTAAGAGTCGACTTTACCTAGGCCAAGTCAACTCTCCCTAACAATAAACTTTTCCTGTAACATATACATGCATGAAATAATGAATATGATTTAAAGCATAGCAAATCAACCTGCATTATCATTTAAAAGTTATGATTAACCCACAGTGATAAGATATCTTCATAAATTAATTAAATGATGTATTTATTTATTTGAGATATTTAACGTACATTAACTGAACCTACTGGTTATAGCAGTCCATTACTTATAAATAACTCAAATGTAGAATTTACTCAGACAACACCCATCCTTCCAACCATCAATTAATTCATGTGAAATGGAAGCCCCAATTTCACTAATGATAATTGTTTTGGCCATGCCAGAAATCAAACCAGGAATCCTTCTTTATTTTGTAAGACACGCTGTTAGGTTTTGGACAATTTAATTTATCGATATATTCCTAGAGTGACGACTTAGCGCCTTAAATCACGAGATAGTTGATTTGAATAAACGTTTGGAGCGGTGGTAAGATGGGGTTGAGGGGACTATTGGACCTTAATTTTAATCACCAACTATTACTGTCTGACACCAACTATTACTGTCTGAACGTGTTCAGTTTCTGTTCTTCATAGCTGACGAACTCATATTATGAGGCGTTAACTGCCTGATGATGGCGTCGATGTAATACGCCGAGACATGTCGTAACCTTGGGCTGAAATATACCAGCTTTATGGAAAAGGAACAAGGGTATCAATCAGATAAGATATAATTCAATATTTTAAAATTTACAATTCAATATCATTGTTCAATCTTAAACCTTTAAAATTCCAATAATAATACAATTTATCAATTTACGCCATCTTCACTTAACTAAACTTTACTTAAAACTATTATGTTTTAATTATTCATTTTTAATATGTTATATGTATAAGTATTGTATCTAAGATGGTCTTGTTGTTTTAATGTTATAATTAATGTTAATTTGTTCTTTTAATTCAATCAATTTATGCTCAATCTAATCTACATATTACTTTTGTTATGTTATATGGTTAAATATCAGAGTTCTTAATCTAATCAATCTGCACTCAATGTAAAGTTCATGGTTTTATTCAGGTTGACCTTTGAGAATTTGTAACAATTCCAAACTTCAAATATACCTTTTTTATATTGACTTCTACGTTTATATTATAGATCGTTTCCTTACTACAATACATCATGTTTTTCATATATGAATAAAGGCAGATAAAAATACTTTGGCACTGAAATAAGGTTCAAAATTCAAAATAATACAAAATTATCAACATGGAGTGGTCAAATTTATATGCTAATAACTCAAAATGTGTAGGGATACACAACTTTTTATTTATGGTAAAAACCGGTACAAAAAATAATTCAAAGCCTTGGCAATGAAAAATTTACAAAATTCAAAATACTAAATTATATAAATGGAGTGGCCACATTTATATGATAATTACTCATAAAGGGTATAGTTAAAACTTTTTATTTGTGGTACAAAATTGTAAAATTAATTAAAAAAGTTGTTATTAAAACAGAGTTCAAAATTAATTTTTTTTTAAATGGAGTGGTCACATTTATATGATAATTTCTCAAAATGTGTACGGGTACAAAACTTTGGAATTGCAAAAAGTTCAACAAACAAAAGGGGTACTACAGGTTAATGGACGTGCTGCTATACCTTGAGGAGTAGTAAATTGAGTGAAAACATAAGTATTTTGAAACGGTAGTATACACTATTTAACTAAACATTACACACCCTCGCCATCTAGTTACATCAGTACAAATAATAGTGAATGTTCACGGAGACAACATAAACACACACTAAATAAATGGCCTGAAAATTTATTTTACAAAAAATAATTTAGCCTTAAGTCATTTGGCCTAAAATCATATGGCCTAAAAATTAACTCCACAAAAATAGTTTGGCCTAAAGTCATTTGAACTAAAAGTAATGTAGCCTAAAGTCGTTTGGCCTACACTTTAGGCCAAATGACTTTAGAACAAATGGCGGGTACAAACTTACACATCAAATTAGCCTGGGACAGTAGACTTGCTATCAAACACAGAGCCCTGGCTAAATATCAGTATCTGCGTGGTCTCAAAGACTAATTAAAACTTTTTTAGCACCGCATATTACTATCCGTTCGGACTGTACGCTTAGGCCTATGTACCAACCACCCTAATTTTTTAGGGATGAGTAAAACTATATTTAGAAGAAATGTAACCTCATTTGCGTGGAGGAAGAAGATTTTTTAAACCCACCCAAATACACCCGACTGAGATTATAACCTTGATCTCTCAGAAACTAAAGCTTAACTTTTCTTGTAGTTAAATGGTCTAAGGTAGGGATGTGCAATAGCTCCATCGGTTGATCTAATGGCAATTTTTAATCAACCCAGTAAAAAAGCTACATAATTTTCTTGTTCTTTTAGCACCACCCACGTCTTACTACTCGTTGGAGTTGTAGGCATACATCATCATTAAAGATTGATCTTTGAACCTTCCAAAATTTCAAATATTTCACGAGTTTCCAAATAATATTTTTTAAATGTAATTAAAATAAATTTGATCGGTTATAACCGGTATTGTTTAAAAAAATTAAATAGTTTGATATGAAAATGTTCAATTTATTCATTCTATTTATTTTTATTTAGAAAGATGGATGCATGTCTAGTTTTTTATAGAAAGTTTGGTTCTAAGATGTATTAACAAAAAAATATTCAAAATCAGAGTGGTGAAATGGTAGGTGATTTTAAGTTGATCAAGGCCAAAAAAAGGTTGCCGACTAATGATCTAAGGCGTAGTTTTCGCCATTGACTAGATTGCCGATGACAGGAGGATTGGGGTTAGAACGCCGGTTGGGTGGACTGATGGTGCTATTTCCTAATTTATTTTTCACTCTCCCTCTCCACAAATGGGGGTAAACCTCCTTGAAGTTCAACTTTCTTCATTCTTAATACGTTAGTATAGTTTGTTCAGATGATCATGATCATAATGCTGCTGCTTATGATGCTGATTATGATGACGCTGATGGTGATATATGATTATGTTGATTATTATGATCATGATGATTATGATTATGATTACGGTGATTATGATACTAATTATAATAATAATGGCCTTGTCTGGCTACATCAATCTATAGCTCAGTTTTCGTAAAGATTATCCAGTACTTATGTACCGTTTACCAAGGGATGCTTGAATGAACCAGTCGTACATCCTTTTCATGGAGGCTATTTCCATATTCTGATGAGATGAGAGGATGATGGTATTGAATATGATGAGTTAAAGCCAAAGAAGATTTTAGTTTAACCTTAATTAATTATAATTAACCAAACCTTGGAGATCATGGGAATTATTCGCCCTTAGAGAACAAATCCCCAGTACCATCCGGGAATTGAACCAATTACCTCTAGGTCAGCAGCCAGGCGTTCTTACCACTATACCAAGAGACCGGTTAATTTTTAGATGTGTATAAATAACACTTACGGAATGGGAATAGAAAATAATATAATTACTCAAAGCTTAATTATTGTATATATATATATATATATATATATATATATATATATATATANTAAACTTTGTAAGGGAGCACCTTACATATTTATATCGCTATATATATATATACATATATATATAGCGATATAAATATGTAAGGTGCTCCCTTACAAAGTTTATTTATTAGAACAATAATATGTTAACTCGTAGAGCAAAAATTGTTTTACCACACCAATTTTATTTAGTAATTCAAAAAAATTTCTAGCACCATCAACCGAATATTACCCACCCTTGATTTATCTTTTGGACAGACTACATGCGGTCAAATATTGACCTCCCCTAAAGCTGTCGCAAATCAACAGACACGCACGCAAAGACGGTGTGCCGTGCAAAGATTACGATTAATTGATAATCGGCGATTCGAGCCGGTGCTAAACGATTAACCTTCGTCACGCGAACATTCTCCTTGGGGTCCGCTTTTGTTTAATCAGTGAGATAGCAAGCAGGCAGGCAACATGAAGACAAATAACAGCCAGTGAGAGGGGGTGAGGTGGTTATGTGAGCTCCCTGTGAATGATTGCCTCGTTGGGCCAGACATATCCCGGGTTTAAAATCAGGGTGAGAAAACACTCACTAATTTGTCTTAAATTTTCAAAGTTTTATATAAATGTTATAAAACCATTATATTGGATTTTTGCTCCATTACATAATTAGGAGTGACCCACATTGGTCGTCAGGCAGTACAATAGGTCAGTCTAGGAATAGACTGGTTCATTGGTAGCGTAAATAAAAACTATTTTATCTTGGAGGGATGTATTGGGCTTGGTTTAAGATATTTTAAATCTATAACCGTAGTTTTCCCGCCCCTTCTATAAGCTTATTCTGGTACAACCCTCTTAAAAAGTACTTATTCCCCTTAAATCAATCCGTTTTTAACCAAGAGGTCCAAAATTAAAATAAAAACGGAAGAAAGTTGATGATGATGAAACTATTGAGATACTATCCAAAATTGTTGAACTAAAATAAATTAAATATTACGTTTAAACTCTATTTAATAATGTCACGCCTTTTTTTTTATCAGTATTATCAAATAAGCTTTCTAGTTCTTTTTTACCTGAGCCTACTATGTTATTGGGCTGTACGCATTTAACTAAATACGCTCATGAGTTTTAGGTGAGGAAGGTTGAATTTAGAGGACGTGTAACACATTTTCTCGGAGAAAGTGAAAAAACATTTTTAAAAAAAGACACCCTGACCATAACAGAATAGGATCAAAACTCCGATCTTCCTGCAATTGTCAATCAAGTCCAACACGATAGTGACGTGCTAGACCACGTGATCACCGATATAGGTATTATCAAGTGTTAGTCTTTTATATTAACTTTCAAAGGTTACATCATATTACCACACTCGAAATTTGTTTGGAGTAAATTTCAAAGCAAACTTTTATTTTTGTTTCTTAAGCTACGAAACTAGAAAAAAAAGTTTTTAAAACTAATACACACGCTTATCTTTGATGTTTGTATATGGCTACAAACCCTATTGAAAAACCTGAGAGCATATACAAATAAATTTTGGTTATTTTAATTCATTTAAAAAAACTGTACTTGTGAAAGGCTATTATGTAAATCTGCATTGATAATGTGTTTTATTATTTTACATTTCCTTGGGTTTTGTAAAATTCTAAAACATATATTTGAATTTTATTATTTATCCTTAGGTTAGCGAGTTCTATAACGTGACCCAGTTTTTCTGAATTTTCCAAACCGCTAAACAGACAATGAAAATTATCACCTAACGTACAAAGATAAAAATAAGTTTAAATGACAAATTATGCTACGAAGCAAAGAAATAAAGTGAACTTAATTAGCTGAAAAAGTTCACAAAAACATATGAAAATTGAACACCTGTGACGTTGCTGGAATATAAATAGGGGTATATTTCATGACGCTACACATTTTAAGTTGCTCGGTCAGCTAAATTGTAATTCACACTAATTTTATTAAATTGGAGTGTTAAATTCTGTATCTCAGTACCTGCTGTCACTAGATAATCTATATCGATTTTCAAAATGGTCACAAAATTATTTGATTATAACATTGTGGCTTGCGTTTTTCATAACTATGAATTAGTGATCAGGTTCTGGATGCTTGTAAGTTATAGAATGTACGTCCTCTGTTTACATATGGTTTGAACAGAGTGTGTGCTTTAATTGCTCAATAACGATCAAAAGAAGACACCAAATAAGTCAATTAAATTTAAATAAATACAAGGGCCTTTGCCTTGAGAGAGAATGTGAAAACAATTCTTTGCACACTGGTATCTGGTATTAAAACCAAATTCCCTGGTCGAAACTAGCCATTCTGGTCAAGCACGCTACCACTAAGCTAGTTTAAGAGAATTGTAGCAATATTGTTCTTCCAATGATTTAAGTCATTACTAGAATATGTTGGACCAGCTATTTTAAATATAGAGGAGTTATATACAGAGTTATCTCCTCAGTGAATTGAGGTGTAGTGTAGCTAGAGTAAGCAGAGCTTATTAAATCTACACTTGTGATCATTTATGTGCTCAACCGCCTTGTACCTAGTTGACAAATAATATGTAGGCTTTAACATTTGGCTAAATTTAATTTGACAGTATTAAAATAGGACCATATATAAATTGCTAGCATCAGTCAAATAATAATAATAAAATAGTAAAATCCACTTTCTAAACTTTAGAAAGTTTAATATAGATTTTTCCTTAGCATTGCATCCTACTGTATATCCAGGCTATACACATATGTACTAATTACGCTAATGTGTAAGGGATGAGGAAGGTTGAATTTAAAGGAAGTGTAGACACATTTGTGTGGAAGAAGAGTAGGAAACCATTTGGGAAAACCACCCTTACCCGACTTGAATTTGAGTCCCAATCGCCCCGTAATCGCCAGTTGAATCTCTTGTTGAGAGTGACGACGAAGATCATGCGGCCACCAAAGCTGGTGAATATACTTTTAATGCGTTTCCATTGAAAGACATGAAAAATAAAGTTTTAACCTAACCTTAAGAAAATATCTTTGAGATATGAAATTACTTATCATATCATACATGTGAATCTATTTATAAAAAACATATTTTACTTGAAATATATTTTTATAAAATTAAAAGTTTTCAAGCTATACACAAATATATACATATTTTAACTTTTCTGACACTAAAGGTAAAGTATTACAGCCGTCAAAAAAATGTTATCCTGAGATTTTGACGGATGTCGACGTTTCATTTCCCCCTGAACCCTAAAAAGTGGTTTTTGCAACTCCATCTGTCTAACCCTAAAATTAATAGCAGTTTACTAAAGGGTGAAAAGAGAACAATTCCATTTTCTCAAAATCGGCTATAACGATTTTATCTCATTCATTTTAGATTCAATGGTCAATAATTACCTATTTAATTGGTAAAAATTTATAAAAAATAAATTTAATAGCAATGCAATAACCATAAGATATCCTCTAGTAAAATGACAAAAATTTTAATCGGAAGTCAAAATTTGAATACAAAGTATTGACCCTTGGGGAGCCAATGTCGATATTTTGTATTAATACAAATATTCAAATAAAGATGTTAATTCTTTAAAAATAAAAATATGAAATTTAAAACCACAAATAAAAATTGTTTTACGTATGTCTAACGCAATTTTTTCTAGTGTTTGCTAGTGTATATTATATTACGAATTTTGATTAAACATCTCCACTTCTAAAAAATCGAGCGAGAAAGTTGGTGCTGAGTTCTGTACCATTTATTTTTAACGTAACTATCTAGGGGTTGTGTAGTATGACAAATAACATAGTACACGTTTTCTTGGGGTAAAAACTCGTTTAAAGGGAGTTTATTGTTGAATTATTTTTCAAAAACTCGAAAAAAAAATTAAAAATTGTTCAAACTATTTGGTTACAAATGGGTGTCTTTGGGGCGTTTTACATGACCAATAATATAGTATAATTGATTTTGGAGTGAACATTTGTTTCTAAATAGTTTTCTAATCACTGATTTTTAAAAAGCTTGAATTTTTTTAAAAGGGTTTTAATGATTGTTTTTAAAAGGGTATTTTGTTAGTGTTTGACTTGATAAATATCAATGTTTAATGGTTTTTGGGGTAAAAACTCGTTTATGGGTGGTATACTTATGACTTTGTTTTGAAAAATATAAAATATTTTAAAAACGCTTTAATGATTTGGTTTCGAATGGTGATCGTGGGAGTATTTAACATTACAACACTGTATAATCGTATTTAAGATAGTAACTCCTCCGTGGTTAGTTAATCGATAACTTATTTTTAAAATATTTGAAATATTTTAAAAACTGATAAGCCCATCTTGTTACAAACGGGTATCTTGGGAGTGTTGGACATGGCAAATTGCAGTGTATTCTTTTTTTTTTGGGGGGGGGGGNGGGGGAATAAAATATTAACTGTAAGGGTAATTTAAAACTGAATGAATTTTTAAAAATCAGAAATATACAAAAATAGTCAATTAGTTTAATTTTAAAATTATTTAATTTTATCTACTTCCCGACCTATAGATATGATGAAGCCGTCAATTACCCAAGTGGCCAACTATTATTATTGAAGGGTTGTCGGAGGACCCATCGATTGGTACATTCACAGTGATTGGTCCGTGGTGACCCCTGACCTGATTATTCCCACACAACTCTCCTCCATCAAGCGATGTGGATCTAAATATAGACCCCCTCAAAGCCCACTTCCCATACCTATCTCCCTATACTAATTGGAGAGGCCTACACGCTATTAGTATTCACTATGGTACGCAAGCCAGCGTAACTACTACGTTGCGTCCTCCCTCCCTGTTCTTCCGAGTCGTAGAGAAATGTGAGAGAGATAAAAAAACAACATAATACATTCTCTATTTATGAAGCTTTGCAAACTTTCTGAAAAGCTTTTTATTTTCTAGGGGTTAAAGGGGAGGAGGGAAAAAGATGATGTATACAAACTAGAAGATTATAAATTCTGCTTTGATCATGTGTGTTATCATAAAGGGTCACCTTTCTTGTGAGTGTTTTGTTTTGTGACTTCTTAGGAGTTTGTTTAATATATATTAATGGTGCAGGTAAAAAACACGTATGGTCACGTTAAGTATTTCTTTCAAAGAAGATCAAAGACCAGCTCAAAATAATTAATATGAAAAGTGTTTTTGAAAAGGACGTTTATTTAACGGTAATTTTTTTTTTTTTTACTGTGTCTCACCCGTTTTGATAATATTCATGTATTTTAATAACGATGATGTGGTAGGCAAGAGTAGGGTAGTATTTATAGGAAGTGTACCCGCATTTGAGAGATGGGAGGGTCATAAACAATTAGGGGGGAAATATCCTCAGTACACCCATCAAGGATTCTAACCTCAAAGATACAGGTAGAGATAACTTTAATAGTGAATGCATAATATCCACGAATAAAAGTTGACATTTAGAAATAGGTGTAAATTCAAGTAAAATTAATATGAAAATTTGTGAGGGTGTGTTTATTCACTACGCATCTTACAACCCATCCTGGTTATTCGCAGGGCTTAAGAGACTTGAATCTAAAGGAAGTATACCTATAATTTCGTGATGAGAGAGGGAGAAATACTTATCAAAACTAGCTAATTACACCCAAACTATTTTTAAACAATGACTTCTTCGTCATCAGAAAACACAACAAGACGAGCTTGACAAAATTTACCACGTGCCCATTGCTGTGGGATTGCTGCAAAAAACCTCTCGAATGAGACATTTATAAGTTATATAACCATCAATGGCTTTTTATGTGAAATTTTAGAGGGAAAAAAAGCATAGTACTTAAAGAAACAAACAATCAGACTTAAAAGAGATTCTTACTTTCCACCCTGAATCAATCAAACAGAGTACGATGGGTGAAGACAGCACCGTTTCGGAAGTTTAAAGCGATTCAGTAAAGGAAAAAAAATCCAGAAACTTCAAGTTCAACTTGTCAGTTGAATTGGTGAGCAGAACTTTAGGAAGCAAGGTTGACTTGAGCGAGTGTTTGCATAGTTGCTCCACAAACGAGAGGTAACAATGTGACATTATACCATCAAGTCCTCTTACTCTTTCCCTATTCATTCATCCACCTCCTCTTTCACTCCTCCCTAAGGTTTCAACACTTGTGTGTCTAGTTTGTGTAGCTGGCTGCTTCGTTGTATTGTCCGACAACTTCGGAACCACGAACAACAGGCGACAAGAAGTTAGTGTTGTCAGAAGAGGGAGGAGTTTCCTTGATTTTCAAATCGATCACAAAACACAATCCAGGCGAAAAGAGTGGAATACGGTAAATCAGAGTTGTGAGGTCATGAGACGTGAAATTGTGTGTGTGTGGGGGGGGG
>CABFVZ010000929.1:29904-55735 GCA_902151445.1 Timema monikensis
GGGGGGCTACCATTTTCTCATATACCTAGCCATCCATCCCCTCAACCACCAATATACCCATAATAATTCTTCTCGCCCTCTGATCATACAACCATCTTCCCACTATCTCTATGAATCTATTTTTCACCTTATCTAACTAACCATCCGAACATTTTATATCCACTTGTTCACCCCATCACTAACCCATATGTCCATAATCATTGCCATCATCCAACCAACTACCCATATCTCTACCAGAATGTTTACACTAATGTTAAAGGTAGTTTTTAGAAAAAATTTGCCCAAATTGGCTTGGAGGAAGAGTGGAAAACCATTTAGTAAAAATCACTTTATAGGCCCTGGTCGGGTAAGTAACTATCCATACCAAACGAGAGTTTGCATGTTCACCAATGGGGGAAAAGCACATTTCCTAGCACTGAAATTGGGTTTAAATAAGTTGATGCTGCCTCTGTATAGAGCCTTATAAAAATAACAAATTTTCATTACTATTTATATATATTAAACCTCAATAAGATTTATATTTTCATACAAATGCAGTTCTGGTATAAAAAATTGGCCAGATTACAAATGGGCTTGTTAAAAAAAAGACCGCCATTTGGCTTGTGAATAAATCTTATGAATCTATGTAGATTAATCATAGGGCTGTGGGTCCATTTGTTGTAATTAGTTCTAAAACAATGCATTTTAAAAATGTTATCTAAATAGTTTCCAATATTAGTTTGTTTTTTTAATTGGATAAGTTTGAAATACTATTATGCCATATAGCCAAATAATGATAGTATTTTAAATTACTTGAACTATTTTGATTAATTTTTATCTCAACTTACAGGAAATCTATTGTAAAAACTATTCGTATCATCCATGCCAAATATTCAAGTCATCCTTTTTAGTGAATTGTAAATTCTCGAAATATTTGGAATGCCAAAACCGGGAACGTCCATTCCTCGGTATTTTTCCGCAGCCATTTCTAGCATTCCATCTGTTCTTGTTCCACAGACATATTCACTGGCGAATACGGAATATTGTCCAGTGTGAGGCACGTGTTTATTTTTTTCCATCATTTTGTTTTATTCTCTCTATCCGGCGAGCATGTGCACTGTGCAGTGAAGGGCTCTCGCACATACCAACTTTGACGCAACTGCGGAGCTCCCTTTTATAGTCTCCGCCTCCCCCTCTTCTACTTATTTTCTCTCACTGTATGATCAAAGACTAAATGAGCGAATTTATATGACAGTCACGAAATGTTTTCTTACACTCTCTCTATCACTGGGTGAACTCGTAAGATCTCGATCAGTTACGTAGTTACGAAGGCGTGTGGATGTAGGGGGTTCAGGAGGTTTTGTGCCACCCTGAGCGGCCCCGTGGTACATCTGTCTACACGGAGCCGACCTGCACGCCACAGAACTTTATTAAACCAAGCTTAAGATTATTGTAACTAATAAAAGAAGACAATTTTTATATCCTTTATAGACTGAGTTCTATTACAAAATAAGTTTGTATTTTTATTTTTACTTGCAAAGGTTTTCACCTATTTTCATAAAATTAAGTTATCTATTATTTACGAAGAATAAAGTTTCAAGTTAGCTAATAATTACGAAATAATGTTTGTTGTTCAATAAGTTGTTGTATATAATATTGTTTATTTTGTACGTAATGTTGGCAATAATGACTACAGCGTCACATGTGCAACGGCTGTGAAAGAAATACTTAGTTTTACAAGTGCTGACACAGTGCTTAGGAGTTAGCATGAAAATAAAGCTAGGAAGCTCCCGAACATTTGCTTCTGGTGGTAGATGGCTACACAGTCCGCACCGCACCGTAAAAAGTGCAGAGCAATGCTCTCCCGACTATTCGTCCACGTCAGTGCGGTGCGTTGAGGTGCGGACTCGTGTAGCCACTTGCGTTTAAAAACATGGATACCATTCCACCGGAAAAATGTGGTGTGGTTTGGCTTCGTGTAGCCGGTACTTACATCTGGCTACGAACATTGGGGTTCCGGGTTCGATTCCCAGCTGGTATCATGGGTCTTATTTATGAAAGGGTAGCCATACCAAACAATCAGCATGGTTTGGTTTATTAGGCTTTAGACCGGTTTGAGATCACTCATGGTTCCACACCTTCATATACATTATCATAACATCATATAATTACAGGTAAGGCGTGTAGAAAACTTCCTTAGGTGTACCATGGGCAACGTTCTGTACTACCAGAGTGACTAAAAGGCTACACACACAGGCGACCGAAATAGATAATATTACTCTCCTGGTCAAATATGTCATACGCTTTAAACAAAAAAAGAAAAAAAGTACCCCTCCTTCCATAATTTGGAAATGCCATAATAATTCGAGTTTTCAAAAAAAAAAAAAGCTCCTCAATAAACGACCATTTATCGAATTTTTACCCAAAATCATGTTTTCGGGGTGATTTGTCATGTCAAACACTCCCAAGAAGCTCATTTGGAACCAAACCGTTAGAGCCCAATGTAAAAAAAAAAAAAAAATCTTTTATTTTTTGAAAAATCTGTCTTCATTAAACTACCCAAAAATGAGTTTTACCTATTAATCAAATGTAGTGTGTTGATTTTCATATCAAACATTCCCACCCAAGATACCCATTTAGAACTAAACCATGACTTGATATATATATATATATATATTTCAAGTTTTTAAATTATTAGTCTTCAGTTAACTAACTACCATTAGACAAATTTTTGCCCAAATAACAATTATATAGTGCTATTTGTCATATAAAACAAAACCTATCAATACATTTTAAACAAAAACTTTAAAGCCATTTTTTTTTAAATCTAGAATACAAAAAAAAAAATACTAATCAGTAAACTACCCTTAATTGAAGGGCTAGGGTAAGAAAAAAAATGTGATATAGCCAGCCCTAACAAATCTAAATAACAAGTTCAAACAAAAGCCATCAAATATTTTTGTATCCATGGCCAAGGACACACAGACAAAGACAGAATTGCTACCACCACCACCCACCACCCTTTTTTTTTAGCGTATGACAAAGAATAATTCCCACTATCACCAGGGTTTGGTTAATTATTCTTAAGTTAGGTTAAGATCTTCATTGGCTCCAAACCATCATATTATTTATACCATCATCCTGTCACCTCATCAGGACATGGAAAGAGCTTCCAGGAAAAGGATGTAGGTCTACGATTAGTATAGTCAGACATCCCCTGGGTTACACTAGTACTGACTAATCTTTCCGAAAACTCATCTATAGTCATATGTAGCCTCAACACGCCACTATTACGAACAGTTAACTGAAAGATGAGAAAAATAAAACCTCATCGCACAGCCCGTTAGGGTTGTCCGCATAATATATGTATTACGCTAAGCAGGTAGGGATGAGTAAGGTAACATTTTAAATAAAGATTACAATCATTTGCGTTGAGGGAGAGTGGGAAAACACTTAGGATATCCATGCCATCCGCTTCATCGGCATAACAGACTAAATGAGCTTGGCATTTATAACTTGTGCCGTCTGATGTGGGTATGAGAAAGTTTATTTTATAGGACGTACACCCACATTAGCATGAAACAAGTCTAATAATATATTTTTGTGATAAATGGCATGTGCTTAAATATCCCCAAAGGGACCAGTCGAGACTCTATAAACTCCGGGATCACCGTCAACCTTGACATTGTACAATGGCCAGTTGTACACGTATGTAGGAAATCGAGTTGGCATCATGTACCACCCGGCCATAAGATTACATGGAATTTCGGTACCACCGATACCGGCACGTACAGCGATTTTATCGCTACGGGTACAACCGCCTCTAAGAGTACAACACTTTACACTTCTCGGTCCCCATCAGCGATTTAAACTAGTTCGCTGTTTATCACCGCGCCTCAGTAACTGTTCAGGTTATATGCATGTATTATAATTACTCTAAATGGGTAGGGATGAGGACTTAACGGTTGTAAGAGAATCTACAAACATTTGCGTGAAAGATGAGTGGAAAATCATTTAGGAAAAACTAATCTCAGTACAACCGACTGGGATTTGAATCTCGATCTCCCCGTCTCTGGCATGCCAGTCTAACACGTGAGCTACACCTAAGACCATTTGGCTATCGCTATGGCTAGTCTGTAGAAACATAATGCGTGATTTTTAAAGAATAATTTCATGGCTATACAAAAAAAGAAAACCCCACTGGGGAATAAAATATTCCAAGTGACGCTCTTTCTTATCTCAGGCCATTTCCTTGAATGAATATATTTTGCGTTGGTTCAGATTGATGAATGACACTATTGACCTCATTTTATGTACTCTGACACATTAATTGTTTTTGGTGAAAAAAACACATATCTTCTTTTAATCCTAAACAAAGAAATACTCTGTATGTACAAATACAAGAACAAAAAAAAAAGGATATTTCAAATATAGCGTTCAGGGACGGGAATGAGTCAAAGAAAGAAATTGCTCCACAGTTCAAGAGCAATTTAGTCTGAAGAGGCTTGAATTAGGGGTGACCAATATCTATTCTAAACTAGAAGACCGCGTGGTATAAAGGCAAATGGTAAGGCTAAGTAGATGTAACAAGTGTTTGTTTTTTTAACATTTACAGCTAGAGAAATAAACCATAGCTAATACATTTTCTTTTTGTTCTAGTTTACTTGTATTTAACTCATTAGTGTAAATATGCAGATCATGGATGAATGGTTAATACGTTGTGCGTAGTAGAAAATGTACTAAATTTGAGTTAACTGATAGTTTTTACTATTTCGTAAATTCAACTCCCAGTACATCCGGCTAAGATTCAAGCTCCAACCTCCCCAAATTGACAAACTAGACTAGACCAGCTTGATGCATAGTCTGTGTGCCCACCGTTACAGGATCTTACTCATGAATAATTACGAAAAAGTAGGAGGGAAAAATCGTAAAGTAAAATGTATTTATGAAAATCCATCTTTAAATTGGTAGAAACATGTTTTTCTCTTGTATAGGTTTTATTATTTTGTTCACCCTGGAAATATGTATTAATATATAATCACACATTAATAAATCTAATTAATTATTATACTTTGTTATTCATTATTCTATTGCTAAAAGATTTTAGTTTTTACAGTCAAAAACACGAATAGTTGATAAATTAATCACTAGGATCATATACAATTTTGTAGAATTTTTTTAAAATTATTTAAGTCTGTTTCCATGTTTCAAATGTTAATTATAAAACTGTAAAAATCTCTATTTACCTTAGACTTCAGAACTATTAGCAAATAAAAGAATAACATTTTAGAGATGTATATAAAAAGGTATACCTTACCAAACACATAAACAAAATTATGGTGGAATAGAAGTCAAAACGTTAGAAATATTGTGTTGTTAAGAAGTTTCTCTATTTGACTTTATGACCTTTACTGAGCGTAAAGAGCTTAAGTTTTGAATGAGGTCATCCAGATAATAAGTGAGGTAAATGTATATTTGCGTGTGAAATATTTGTTATGTTTATCCACGCACTTAAAAACATGCAAAATGAAAAATATATATGTATATAAGAACGTAAGTTTTTTTGTAGGTAATTTAATGGTGCTACCAAATACTGACGAGAAAAAGTAAAGAATTAATCTGTAAGCTACGAGGTAAAGTCTTTTACTATAGGCCCTTCAGAAATATTAATTAATTAAGAGTAATTAATAATACATTTTACCGTACAGGAAAAATCGTTAGCTAGTCCTAAACTTATTAGAATGAAGGCCTATATGTCAAGCTAATTTGGTGTGGTGTATTGGAGAGGGGAAGGTTAGGATTGGATGTCAAGCTAATTTGGTGTGGTGTATTGGAGAGGGGAAGGTTAGGATTGGAATCCCGCCTGGTGTTTCCAAGGGTAGTTTTTATAAATGACTTCACCTTCTTCTCCACGCTAATGAGGTTTAATTTTCTCTAAGTTTTAACTTACTCATCTTTACAACATAGTAGTGAAATTACCATAATTTTTAATTATAGCCAGCCCTAGCGGGTATTAAGGAGTGGTGACAAGATTAATAAAACTAAAAATTAACTAACCTTACTTAACTTTACCTATTAGAAGTTCATTAAACCCAGGTGAACTCGAAATAAATTATTATTTTCGAAACCCACTTCAATGGTCACGTGGTATATGTCATCACTATAGTGATGGATTGGATCAACAGAGGCAAGGAGAATGGGGTTCAATTTCCGGAAATTGTGTACTGAAAGTGTTTTTTCCCAAACTCCTTCTATGCAAATGCAATTTACTTCCTCTAAATTTTATTTTCCCCACTACCAACCCATTACTATCGTAAATATGCTGATTGCCCAAACGGGTTGTAAAACGGATAGATACCACTATTATTTTCTAGTAATATTCATTTTAGTTATAGTAAGGAGAAACATGAATGTATAATATAAGGAACGTACTTGGATGGAACAGCTAATTAGATAAATTGGTACATCTTTGATCAATTAAACAATATAAATATGAGACATTACAGGAAGATAATTTATTCAATGGGAGATTAATATATCAAGAAATCAAGTCAAATAAAATAGGTACAATAACATTTCTAAAAAACATTATTAAGATTATTAAGTAGTAAAGTTATGAAATTTATTATCATAAAACAAGGTTTGATATAAATCTGTGCAAGTACAATATTTAAGTAGTATCCGTTTATAAGTATAGCTGATAAGCAAAATGAAAAGTGTAAATTGACATATTGACTATATTAAAGTTATTAATTAGTTTAATAACATAAAGACTATACGAAATTTTGAATACTTGAGAAAAGATTATAGATTTTATGAAGGTTATGACTTAAACAAAAATACTAGGTTAATTAGTATGCCAACAATAGTGAACTTGTTAGTTGAATAATTAAATATACTGGAAATAGTTTGAAGATATGTTGACAAGAAGGAAATGTTCTGTAATGTTTAAGAGTTTAAACAGTGACAATGGGAAGATGATTAATAAAAAGGTTAGAGTGTTGACTAGGTTGTTAATTTATGTACTGTACACATGTAAATAAATGGTACGAAACTCCACACGAACTTTCTCGCTCTATTTTTTTTAGAAATGAAAACATTTACTCAAAATTCGTAATATAATGTGATATAATATAATATACACTATAAAACCCGAGAACGAATTGCGCCAGATATACGTAGAACATTTTTTATTCATGGTTTTAAATTTCAATTTTAAGAATTAACTTCATTTGTATAGTTGGATCAATACAAAATATCTATATTGGGTCCCCAAAGAACAACAATTCGTACTTAAATTTTGATTTCCGTGTAAAATTTTCTTCATTTTACTAAGGAATATCTTATGGCTATTGAATTGCTATTATATTTCTCTTTTATAAATTTTGACTTGTAAAATAGGTAATTATTGACTATTGAATCTAAAATGAGAGAGATATAATCGTTATATTCAATTTTCTCAAAATTGGGTATAACGATTATATCTCTCTCATTTTATATTCAATAGTCAATAATTACCTATTTTACATTTATAATAATAATTTATAAATTTTGACTTGTAAAATAGGTAATTATTGACTATTGAATCTAAAATGAGAGAGATATAATCGTTATACCCAATTTTGAGAAAATTGAATTTTTCTCTTTTCACCCTTTGGTAAACTGTTATTAATTTTAGGGTTAGACAGACAGCGTTGCAAAAAACACTTTTTAGGGTTAGGGGGGTTATGAAACGTCGACATCTATACACATCTTGGGCNATCTTGGGCTAGATTTTTTTTACGGTCGTAATACTTTACCTTAAAGTGTTGGCAAGTTAAAATAAATATATAGCTGTGTTTTAATTCCTCTCCTTATATGATTGGTTGCTACTCTTGGCATTTCGTCACCCTGCCAATTGTAGTAAGAAATAATATAAGGAGCGGAATTATAACAACGCAGATAAGGAACGTTACTTTATTCAAACTTTTTAAACGTAAATTTTATCCTATTTGGTTATACTTCTTTGATAACATTCAATTACTTATTTATATGATTTTTTGTTTATAATATATCATAACTGAGTTGTTAATTTCCATTAATCTACAACTAATCTTGTTTTGATAGTTAACACAAGCAAATTTTTATAAACCATTTGACTAGAATAACAAGTTTTTAACAATAAATCCTTTTCAACACTTGATAATTTAGTGAAATAAGTTACTTGTTATGTCTTAACATTAATTTTTATATGTTTCATGTTGATATAATACTGTTAATTGTTTTTTACATGTATAAGGTAGATACATTAACAACCTAGTCAACTACTCTAAACTTTTTATTAATCATCATCCCATTGTCACTGTTTAAACTCTTAAACATAACAGAACATATCGTTCTTGTCAACATATTTTCAAACTGTTTCCAGTATATTTAATTGTTCAACTAAAAAGTTCACTATTGTTGGCATACTAATTAACCTAGTATTTTTGTTAAGTCATAACCTTCATAAAACTTATAATATTTTCTCAAGTACTCAAAATTTCGTAAAGTCAGTAAGTTATTATACTAATAACTCTAATATAGTCAATATGTCAATTTCTACTTTTCATTTTGATTATCAGCTATACCCATAATCTGCTACCACTTAAATAATGTACTTAGATAGATGTATATTCATCCACGTTTTATTCTAATTAATTTCATAACTTTAGTACTTATCAAACCTAATTATAGTTTTGAGAAATGTCATTGTACTTGTTTTATTTGACTTAATATGTTGATATATTGGTCTCTCATTAAATAACTTATCTTCATGTTATGTTTCATATTTATATTGTTTAATTGACTAAAGAAGTTGTACCAATTTATCTAATCGGCTCTTCCATCCAAGTAAGTTTTGTATATTATTAATTACCATTATTATTATTATATAATACATTTCCAATTATATGGATGAATAGAGGCTATGAATTTGATGGTTTATCCTAGCTGAAGTTAGTTTGTAAGTCATGTGTGTATATGGCATCACTCTTATACTAGACACGTTACATATCTGGCATAAAAATACGGTTAAGATACTAAGCCAAAAATCCACTAATTTGAACTTGCTCCAGGAAAAAAACAAATACTTACCACCAAAGTTTTTAACGACTTTATTCAAAAGTTAGTAGATTTAGTACATTAGAGAAAGCTCACAACCATTAGCATGAAAAGACGATGTAAAAATCACAATAATACCCAAACTTGTAGAAAACCACCCACCCAGTTGATATTAAATGTTCATCCCCATCCCTGACAGATCAGTAAAACACCTTTGAACACGTGACCACCAATGTGGACTATTACAAATAAAGGGATTTCACAGAAAAGAGTTTATATGATAAAATGTTCAATAGTTTCTGTGAAGTTTTATTTAATCTAGTTCTTGATTTGTTAGAATTATTGAAATAACTTAACAACAGAACATATCGAGAAAATTAAAGGTTTGAACATTAAATATATCAAAAATAATAATGTGAAAAAAGTTTTATGAATTATCTAAAACATTTTCAATACAAAAAAACGTAGCGATGAAAAGTATTTCTAGTCAAAATTCTACTCGTCAAACAGAATTTATATTGGACTTTAAAGACTTGTGAGACAACTTAATAAAACTAGACCATTACATATCCTTCATTCACATGAATATTAACCTGTAAAAATTAATGACCCATGTCAAAACGGTTATGAACAATACAAACCAAGCCGATATTAAAAAAAATATATAAAAAACATTAACGTAGAAGTTAAAGTACAGTAATTTAGGAGCAGTAAATCAGCCTTGATAACAGCTTGTATAAGTCCTATCAACAAATGCTATCTCCAGGTTTTAAGTCAGATCCTATCCCGAAGCTATAATTTAACCAAGAGTTAGAAGAAAGGGGGAAAGGAGGAGACAGAAGTTACCAGGAAGGGAGGGCAAAGGGAATAATAGGCTTATTTAATATTGATTAAGAACGTGAATTATGTTCATGTAACGGTGTACGTAACAATAGGGCTCCGAAATGCCGTGCCAAGCGGAGAAATAACATGAAATGGTTGCCCTGTATGAAGGAACGACAGACGCTATTAATAGTGAAGGGTACGGAAGGTGGGGGTATATGGGGGAGGATAGGGGGAGAAGGAAAAGGCGGGAGGGAGTACCAAAATGGGTGTTGTGTGCTCTGCCTTGCTTTCAACTGGGAAAGGAAGTTCAATTGTCTACCCCCGCCTCCCTAACCCTTTACCCTAAATTCAACGTCCAGTCAACCAAGGCACCGGGTGACCTTTATTTCGACTGCTTTTGGCCCGGGCAATGCATACCAACTCCAACATTAGTTGATCAAATCCCTCCTAGGTTATTTTGTTTGGGGCTCCGCATAGGAACTACTTTCGTGGGGCGATATCTGTTGCTTATTGTCGCACGAGCCCCAAACTGTGGATAGAAATGGTCAAGCTTAGTATTTCTTTCTAACCATTTGGGCTATACGTATTTTAATCACGCTAATTGGGACGAGTAGTGTATAATTTAGGGGTTATATATCCCCAGATAAAGTTGAAACCATTTGTAAAAAAACTTCCTCAATAAATCCGGTTGGGATTTAAATCTCTACCCAATTTTTATTGGTAATTCAAACTAGATTAACCAGCATGCTCCCCAAATTAATGTTGTTTTTATTTTATTGTTACACTTATTGGGAGGTTTTGTTTTAGATTCTATTTAATGAGTAAGAATAATGAAGGCAGTTTATATAAAGTGCACACACATTATATTAAAGAGACAAGAGCAAACCGATGGATCATTTATTGGGAAACATTAATAATGCTCTCGGCCAAAATTTGAATTTTATAATCGGCCATTTTTAACCTTGCGCCTTGGACCAGGTTACAACTGAGGAGGGTACGAACTCTATATGAAGAGGTTTTAAATAATCGACAGAAATTTTTATCTTTTGAATAAGACAAGGGATGTCCATTCAGTCTTATGACGAAATGATAAGAGTATTATTAGGGAATAACAACACATATTATAGAACGTGGCTGTTACTCTACACTAGACATGCCGAACTCGTTAGATCGAAGAGAAATTGAAAATACTCTTTAATCTTAAATTTAAGATAAAATAATTTCAATAAACATTTTAATTCAAGTTCCGCATTCCTTAGGGCGACACAATGTCATAAAACTAAAGCGTATGGAAAAATGTCCCCAAGAACAAGAAGTTATTAAACATACTAAACTAGAATGTTAAACTCGTAACTTTGTATCCTTCTATGTGAGAATACAATATATGCATAGACTAATATAATTTGTGCAGAATTCTTTGTAACATAAAATGAAGAAACAACGACCATGGGCGACATAATAGAGAGAAAAAATATTGAGAGCTCGATTATAAATAACTAAACAAGTAGAGATCAAAATTTTTCTGTGAACAATTTAATTTTCTTTGTATGAAGAATAAATTGATCAAAGACATTGTTTGATATACTGAAATTGTTCATAACATAGTTTTGAATTAACATACAGTAGCACACGTAGTGTTAGGCAGGCAAAATAATCCGGTTTGCCTGTTAAAAGAGAGTGGGGGTTCAAATCCTGGCCAGATGTAATGAATATATTCTTTTTCCTGGATAGCTTCCCACTTTTATATTATGAGAATATGAGTAAATTTGTTCTAAACTCTATCTTCCTCATCTTTACCAAATTAGCATGGTTAAAATACGAACAGCGCAGACAGTTATTAGGACACAAAGAGTAAAAAAAAAGTCCATATTAGTTTTTGTGGATATTTACTATCAAGTTACATGATTATTGTGTTAGGAGTCATTAATTAATAAAATTAATAATACATTCATAATTTATAGATGATTAGTTGGACCAAAATGTAATTAATAATATTTTGTAAGGTTTTTTATAAAGCATTAATATACTCATAACTAGAAACCATACGATAATTTACATAATCAAATAATTAAATAATGGGTAGTATGAACACGTGCAAAAAAAAATTAGCTTATTAAAATAAAATAGTGTTTACTATAATTAGTAATGTCATTAAGGAAGCAGATATTTGAGGTGGGGGCTGGTTTAATAAGTACGTTAATTTGGTCATGGCAATGGGTTTTCAAAAGTATATGGTATCCCATCCTTTATTCAGAAGAATGCTTGTGTATTGCATTACAATTTGAATTAGCTCTATTCCCTGAGGTGGGGTACTTAAAATTGCATGTAATACGGATTCAGGAGAACCAGGTTCAGTCACTACCAGGTACAATGGAATTTATTTTTATCAACTTATGATTTTGTATTAGACCTCTATAATAATGTTAATGCCGTTCCTAAATATCCACCTCCTCATCCTAAGGCTTAGATTAACCTATGGATAGTCATAAATATAAATACTAAACACCAAAAAAAGTTAAGATTAGATTACTGATAGGATATCTTCCATTAGGGTATACAAGAGTACCGACAATTTGTTTTGTAACCACGCCACTCATAAAATTACATTTAGATCAAGAGTAGGTATTTTCCTCTTTTGTGAGTTCTTTACTACATTCATTCACTTGATTATAACATGATTTGCAAAACTAACAAAATACACACCATCTAGTCCTATGAAAGAAAATTCAACTCCATCAATTAAGAAATCCCAATCACGCTAACAATAAATGTTTCAACCAAGACAAGACTCAAGCCGGGGACTTTAAGCTCACCAAGAAGATATGCTTAAGGCATCTTAGATGATGTTCTTAAGTTGCAACAGAAGGGAGCGTAAGTAATTTTACAGTTTTTATAGAACTTAACTATTTTGGTCAAAATAACTCAAATATTTCTCCTGTAGCATCATAGAGTTAATCTTTCTGCGAATGCTAATAGCAACAAATCTTGAATATATTTCAAGTGTCCTGGAATTTTGTCCAAAAAAATAAAAATAAAGAGAAAATGTTTTGACATAATTCCAGGATAATCTTGACAAATATTAAAGATATGTTGATATTAGCATGTGCAAAAAATTAAACTCTATGTTGCTATTGGAGAAATTTTTTACTTATTTTGGCCAAAAAATTTCAATTCTATAAAAACTGTAAAATATACTTGCGCTCCCTTCAGCCACACCTTAAGCAAAAATTATACAAGCATAGTAACTCAAAGTACAATAATTCCTTAAAACACTCACAAACCAAAGAGAAATAAACAAAAAAAGAAGCTAGCTTGGCCGTACTAGCCCCACCTTATAGCAAAAGTAATGTGAGGTCAAATGGCGCGAACTGCTTAATGGTCCTGGAACTGTTCCAGTGGTAGCAAGTTGATTCTATCAGTTCGTCGGTAGAGGAAGGCGGGAGAGGGGTAGGGGTGTCCTTCAGAGTTCACAAAGCAGGGTCAACCAATAAATCGTAGCACTGCAGCTTGTCCCAGAACAATGGCTTTCAACTCTATTGTGAACACAAGATTGAAAATCTAGGGAGCCCGACGCGCGTGCACACAGACACACACACAGAAAAATATAATTATTTGATTGAAAAAAATACAGCAAACATGTTATAAATGAGGTAAAAGGAACTTTTTTATTAACAGATACACGAAACAATACAAGAGAGTGAAATTCATTTCATGTTTTAATCTTAGTTTGCTAAAAACAAATGTGTTTCTTACTACTTTCTCGCTATCTTACAGGTAGATAAAGTGTTGTGAACGTAAAAAAAAATATATATATTAACTCGAGATTTTGATTAATCTCGACGTTTCATGACCCCTCCGAATCCTAAAAGGTGGTTTTTCACAATTCCGCCTGTCTGTGTATATGTCTAACCCTAAAATTAATAGCAGTTTACTAGAGGATGAAAAGAGAAAAATTCAATTTTCTAAAATATGCCTATAACGATTCTATCTCTCTCATTTTAGACTCAATATCCAATACTTGCCTATTTTATTGGTCAAAATTTATAAAAGAGAAATTAAATAGCAACGCGATAACCATAAGATCCCCTAGTAAAATGACGAAAATTTTAAACAGGAATTCAAAATTTTAATACGAGATTTTGACCCTCTGGGATCCAATATCGATATATTTTATTGGTCTAAATATACAAATGAAGACGTCAATTCCTTAAAAATAAAATTATTAAATTTAAAACCACGAGTCAAAAAATTTGCTACTTATGTCTAGCACAATTTGTTTTCGGGTTTGCTAGTGTATATTACATTATTAGTTTTGAGTAAATATTTCTATTTCTGAACAATAGAGCGAGAAAGTTCGTGTGGAGTTCAGTACCATTTATTTGTCTATGTTTTGAGTTGTCAAATATCATATTGATACACTTTATTATTCCTTTAGATGACCATCATTCTGACAGTATTCTTACTACTTTATTCCGTTTGAGATGATTTAATCATAATTATTTTGGGTGTGTAGCCAAGATCAGAATTGTTATCTTTTCCTTTATTTGTCCATAAGAATAAAATTGATAAAGTTAACATTAATATTCATTGGATTTTGACGCAATTTCGTCAAAAGTTGTGAAGGGAATAATTTACTTTCTGAATGCCCCCTTTGAGAGATGTAGGGTCAGTTATGGTAAAGAAGGGAAATGACAGTTTGAACATAATTCAAAATTTTCTTAGTTTCTTGTTTGTTTTTGTATTTAGCTTGCACTTTCTAACCACATACAGTCCAATTTCCATTAAAAAAAAGCGCCTTATCTGTCAGTTATAAAAGTTACAGGAGTTATTTGACGTAATCATAAGTTAGGTCATGGGGTTTTTAAGTTGTCACTTTTGATGAATATTACCAAAGCCTATAGCTCACTTTTGATGGATATTACCAAAACCTATAGCTAACATCAGAAATATAATAAAATGCAGTATTTATTTACAGAAAACCAAATGTGTGTGCATTTTTATATGACTCTTTATAAGAAAATTGTACTTTTGAATAGATCAGAAGATGACTTACAATATAAATTATCTTATAACACTATTTTAAAAGCTCAAAACTAATCCTATAATGTGGATACAGTTGATTAAATTAATAGCAGGACGAACCCGTAAACAAATCAAACTAATATATAAAAAGTAAATGTTCGCTGTCTGCTTTTCCCCCATCACGTCTAAACTATTTTACCAATTGTGCCGAAATTTCGTATGGATATAACTACTAAAACGTCTGGCTTAACACATAGTATTTTTTTTTTCTTAAGATCCAATAAAATTGATGGTTTTTAAAATATTGTGTATTAAGTCACGTGATCAATGGTGTATTTTTTTATTTTACTGTTGAATTCATTTTTTATGTCTTATTTGATCCCCAAATCAACTCCATATACAAAGAACAATTACAGAATACATTTAAATATTAAATCTAAAGAGAAATTATATTTTTTGTAGGCTGTTTCGTATTCCCATTAGTATTTACATCATGTTTCTTTGTAAAATAAAAGTTAATCACAGGCAGAATTCCACATATTTATTTTATTTAATCTTATGTTTATATGGATACAAGTTGAGACAAATTGATTATTTTTTTCAATAAATAGCAGCTTAAAATCTAGCGTAGCCAAGGAAGTAATCATATAAATAAAGTCTCATGTATATTTGTGTGATAACAATTTAGCTTCAAGACCAATAAACTTGGCAAAGGGACTTAGTAGTTCCTGAAGATGTAAAACCTCAGGCATATTTTTGTAACCTATTGAGTCCCTAAACGCCTTGTGCCACCGCTGCGGATTACTTTAACATCAAAAATTTTTATTTCTTGCATTACTATCATAGAAAACATGAGTGTGAGATCGAAGCATTTTTTTATGATAAGCTTGTATACTTTTTGTGAGCCTGATACAATCGACCACTTTACTACTTTAGCTAACTCAAAAACTAATTTAAAAGATACTACATTTAGAATAAATGTACGTACCTGAGTAAATATTGGGGTGTGGATGTCGTAATTAATAATATTTACCCTTAAATCATATTGTGAGTTTATTCTGGCACGCTGGTTTAGAAAATGGATGTGTGACTTGATGCATAGGATTAAATGAAACTGTTACAATTCGTCAATGGCAATAATTGTTAAACTAAATCCTTTATCAATACTGACTACACGTTTTATAGTACCACAAATTACTACCCTTTAAGGTTATACACTTATACACTAGCTACTAATGTGTTAGGGATGATTAAGGTTGACTATAGAGGAAGTGTACTCACATTTGCGTGAAGGGAGAATGGAAAACAATTTATGATAAACCACCCTCAGTACACGCGAAAGGGATTCTAGCCCCAATTTTACAGTCATAAGTAGTTTAGTCTACTGCAAGAGTGATGCCCTAGACAATGCGTCCAATGAAGTGGGTAGTGTTGTTAGTTTAGTTTTTAAAATCTTCAAATCTAGCGCATGCATATAAAAAACAAGATAAATATTATAAAAGTTAACTGTTAAAAATAGTAAAAAAAGATATAAAAATTTAATAAATGTTTAAGCTGGCTTATTTTGTCAAAATATCCAGTTTTTATATATATTTTCAACCAATTGATGCCTTAATTTTATGTAAGTGAATTATACGAAAAATTATTAAAGCTGAGTTCGTGTAATCAAGTTTAATTACGTTTATTTCTGCAATAAACTAAATAAATATAGGATAAAAGGTTGTAGTTTGTTATTTTAATAGTAATGTACTAAAAAGGTATTAGATTCAGGCCAACTTACGTTTATCAATTTTTGACTTCGACACCCAAATTATTTTCGTGAACCCTGAAGGGCTGCGGCCCACAGTTTAATGACCCAGAGTCTAAAGGATGTTTCATTGGTTAGAGTATTTCAAGTATTTTCCCTAGCTACTTTTATAGAGAAACCTTATTCAATATAGTCTTGAAATAGCTTTATTGTGTTTTTTTAATGCGTTTTAGTCCCTTTAGCCTAGTTAAATAGAGATGAATATGTAGAGTTTTAGTGGAAAATGAGTATCATATGTGTGTGGGAAGAGTGAGAAACAATTTAGGGAAAACCATGATCAGTAAACCCAAATAGGATTCGAACCTTTTTCTTGAGATCTTTATCTTCCCAACACCGATGAGCCATTCAAACACGAGAGCTACGAGTTGGACCACAAATGAGTGTTTTTTTTATAATTTATTGTCGTGAATTAGTTATAGCCCTAGTTGTTATTCTAGTGAAGGACTAAATGACAATTTCAATATGGTAATGGATAGATTTGAGTTCGTATCCCAGCTAGCTGTACTGGGGGTGGCTTGCCCCAAATGTTTTCCCCATCTTATTTCTTGCAAATTATAGTACATTTCCTCTAAATTCTACCTTTATCATTCCTACTCTATTAGTATAAATACAATACTATATTCCAAAAGGGTGGTAAGATGTGGAGCAAAAAAACAAAGTTTTATTAGTTTCTCTTTTTAGTACCAAGTGTTACTAACCGTTCAGGTTATACGCATATGTACTAATTACGATAATATGTTAGCGGTATTACAGGTTTAACGTAGATTAAGTGTACCCACATTTGCATGGAGGAATTGAGAGAGATAAAACAACTGGGATCTGAACCCCGGTCTGCCTGTCATCGGCAGTCTACTCTATTGCGAGAATGAAGCCTTAGACCATGCGGTCAAGTTAGTAGGTTTTATTAATTGATGTATTGAGTAGGTGTAACCGATTTCCATATCAAACAAATTGTAAAATTAGAGTAGAGTACAGGGTTTTTTTTTCTAAAATAAACTGCTAACAACAAAATGCACATTACATCGAGCAAACATATACCATTTTATTTACAGACTATGTTCCATGATAGATTCTGACAGATATTGATGGAACGTCATACTTCCCACAACTCACAAAGTTTATTCCTATAGACCATAATTTCCGGTTTGTGTTTAAACTTCCCTTACATCAATCAATAATAAATAAAAACAATTTGATCATAAAAATTGCCAGTTTCGGATATGGTTATCTCTATCAATAATTTACTAAGTTTATTTAAAAAACAAACAACTAAGAGTATAAAGAAGATTGGTAGCAATACTAGCTGATTTATTTACTACGGTGGAAGTTTAAAACACCCTCAAAGCATTGTTTAGCCCAATAAAATAATAAATAACAAACAGCACGCGTAATGATGCTACGAGCCGACCCCAGATATAAAGTTAGTATTTCACTTATTCAATTCCAACAATACTATAGTTATTGAATACTTGTTATGATTTTAAGACAATTATTCAAACAGGTTTTCTTTTAATCTCAAATGTATTAAATTTTACCGTCCAAAATACTTCATGAGACTCTCTTCCGGGCTCATAAATGGTTAAAATCGACCAAGCTTCCAGTAAAAGCGCCATAACCAGCCATATTTAGAACATATTTCACGTTCGAATAGCCTACTGTCGAGATCAAAACTGCAATTTCATCAGGTGTGACATCACATAGACATTTTATTTCTGAGATCCCTGCCATGGAAATATCAGGTGATATGGTAGTCAAAGTGATAAATGGTATTCTATTTTGATTAACACCGCGTGTTTATACCCGATCGGAATAAACGCACTTACAGTAATGTGTAATGTAGGGTGATTGTAAGATGAAATGGAGGACCTACAGTTTAACGTGGGATTCGAACCACGGTGGAGACCTGGCAGTCCACACATTCACAAGTTGTGATTAATACACGTCTTGTCTGAGGTGAAGGAAGGGTTTAGCAATAAGATAAATCTGTGCCGGATATAATATTAATAAAAACTTAATTTCAATTAAAAAAAGTAAGTTTTGTAAAATGTATTTTCAGCATTTTTGATAAGATTGGATTGTTTCATAGATATATCTGTAATTGATGGTACATAAAATTAACGCTTTGATCATGAATAAAAAAAAATATGACATTGAAAAAAGTTATATTCATAAAAGGGTTGGCAAATTTTTTTTAAATATTTGATAGCCTATTTATAAATGTTCGATATAAATTTTTTCTTTTAAAGTGCGGGAATAAATCTATAAAAAATAATACTTCACATAAATGCATGAATAAGTAAATAAATATCATTATTATAGTCCCGGCAAAGATTTATCTGATTACCAAACCCTTCCTTCACCTCTGACAAGACATCTTGTGAATGTGAGGAATGCCAGGCCTCCACCGTGGTTCGGATTCCACGTTAAACTGTAGGTCCTCCATTTCATCTCACAATCACCCTACCATTACACATTAGCGTAAGTGCGTATAACCAGAACGGGTAGTAAGACGCGGTGCTAATAATAATAATCATTATTATATTTTATATATTATGTAAAGGTTTGTGTAAAATCTTTGGCACAGCTTTTATTAGTTAATACTAATATTTCCAGTGCTCACTAAAAAAAGTCAATTAGGTAGTTGTTCTGACACCTTATCTAAGGTTGTTATCAAGTCTTTCTACTGAGTTAAGGGTCCCAAGCATGGCATGGCTAAAAATATATATCATTGGTGTAATGAAGGCTTTCCCTCTCACAGTGATAAATTAACTTCTGGGGGATGGATGTTGTGTATTTTATAATTTTAAGTTTGTTTATAAGTAGTCTGCTTATATAATAAGTCGGTTCAGAAAATGCGCATTAACTACCTCAAATAAATGAAAAATTAAATACATTATTAAAAGATGTATAGATTAAACAAACTTAGAAAATCACACAAAAAACTAGACTGTCAATCCAAACACCAGGAATCTAAAGTTGTATATTTTTTATCTTAGTCGTTGATGGATAAATCGAAGTTCGAGTTCCAGCTAGTTATATTGGAAGTGGTTTTCAAAATGTGATTTTTACTTTGATTTTGCCATTTTCCCTTCACGTCAGCGTTGGTGGATTTCCTCTAAGATACTCAATTCATCACTGTCTCTTAGTCATTATTAACTTTTGGGTTACTTGCACTGGTACCGCGCAGTTTAATGTGTTAGACTTGCATTGTACACGGGAATGGAAATGCTATTCCTATAAACCACCCTATTCATCCCTATTATTTTTATGAATGTGGTCAACGTTATAATAAAGAAAAAATATATTCAAATATTGTTTAAAAATGACAACTAAACATGTAAATCAAACCTGAAATCTCCTGGATATCTTTGTGGAAGAGCATTGTCACTCAGTCAGGGTTCCTGGGTTAGATTCTTAGGTACAATTGGAAATAGAAATAAATCTGGACACAATTCTTGAGAATGGTATTATATTCGTTACCAATGCTAGTCTCAGATAATTGGAAAAAATGATATTGTTAAGCCTACAACTAAACACAAACACTAAATGAAGTTGTATTTGTGTGGAAATACAAAACCATGAAGAAGTTATTCAAAATTTAAGGCATCTCCTCTGATCAAACAGGAGTATCTTAAACCAAATACCTAAATCTACTCTAAAGTTAAAAGATACTTGTACTAAAAAGTGTCTAACACTCCCTGTTATAATACCTTATTTATAATATTAGAAAAGTAATGAATTGATTATCGATTGCTTACTTTGACATTATTTAGTAAAATCATCAAATCTCAAGACAAATAATATATTCTCCCAGAATACCATATTGTCTGTCCCCATATCAAAATGACCGCCCCTTTATCTATCACTCAGGCTAGAGCTAAAATGATTGAAAAAAAGTGTTTTTGTTCATGCTTGATATAAAATGTTATACCTCAAGGTCAAATTTTTATTTTGGATCTAAAATAAAGGATAATTTTACATGTTTAAAGGTCTATATTGTTGAAAATTTACATAAAGATTTTGTTCAAATGGTATAGCTGGGAAGTGGTGACCTGGCAGTCTAGGGGTAAGGTGTTGTACTTCTGTGCTGGGGTCCGGGGCTCAATCCTCGGTCCCGGCACAGATTTATCTTTTTGACAAATCCTTACTTCTACTCTGACAAGACGTGTATTAATCACAACTTGTGAATTTGTGGAATGCCAGGATTCCACCATGGTTCGGATCCCACGTTAAACTGTAGGTCCTCCATTTAATCTCACGATCTCCCTACCATTACATATTAGCGTAGGTGCGTATAACCCGAACGGATAATAATAATAATAATAGTAATAATAATAATAATAATAATATATCTGGGGAGTGATTCATATTATAGATATCAATGTATTCTTGTCTGTGTGGGTTTTTTTTTTCAAGAAAAATTGATTTAAGGTAATATTTGGTCATACCATTTATTTATATTAGTGACTCAAAGAAAAAGATAGCTTTGCATGAGTTCCTAAATCCAAACAAAGCAAAACAATAGGGCAGAAGTTTTGAATACTTTTCATATCGGGAGAAAAATGAGATATATGAAGTTATTCAATATATCATAAATAGTATGGAATGCAACACAGGATATCTGGCGAAACAAACAACAACAGTTATAGTTCAGAAGCAATCTAAGAAGACCATATTTTATTTGTTCGTATATTTAGAACTAAAGGAAGAGACAGAGACAGAGAGAGAAAGATGTATCTGGATCACAATACAGGCAGAGCTGACATACGAGATGTCGTGTGGAATTACATTATGTAAAGTGAGACGGGACAGTTCTCTAAGCGTGGTACCAGACTACCAGTCCTCCACCCAAGGTGTTCCAAGGTTATTCGAGGGCATTGCAAAACTTTGGAAGTATGGCATTCGATTAAATAAATAGATTAAAGAAGTATATATAGAAATTCATGAGATTTTTTCCAATAAATTTTTGTCTATTCGATCGATTTTTTTGTCAACATTTGGCTTATCTTTAAATTTGTACTTCTGAGATTAAAGTAAAAAAGCAAGAAATCTAGATATATCCTTTTATCTAATATAATTAATCTATTATTGTTATTATTTTTATTAGCACCGCGTCTTTCTACCCGTTCGGATTATACGCAAAATCTAATATAATCTTATATAATAAATGTTAGGGTCACAGCTGAAAATTTTATGAAAATGTGGGATTGTTTTATAGAAGCTTATGTAGGTTATCACAATTTAAAAAATATATAATTTAAACTAAAATGTTTAACTTTTTAACTGGTCAAAAATGTCGCCAACATTTTTCTGAAAAAAAATATCAAACCCCTTGGTATATAATACGGTATTTCTAAACGTATGCAACCTTCAGTGTTCTCCCTTTAAAGTTTCCTAAAGTTAGGAGTGTAAGGGACGTGATAAAAGGGGAGGTTTTTTTTGGCTGTTTTTGTATCCAAATAAATGTAATATTTCTCTAGTAGAAACATAAACTTTAATTTTATTCACATGGTGATATAAACTGTGGTAGTTGAATATATGTCAAGGATTTCCGGTAATTTAATAACCAATTTTATTTCTTCATTTAAAAAATGTTGTAATTTAATGTCGCTAGGATCATGACTTATGAGGAATGACAAATATTCAACAACTGTTGATATCACCATTTAAAGAAGACTAGATTCTATTGTTGTGCTAAAGCAATATTTTATCTATTACGACTAAAACAATATTTCCCTCTAAAAACTAGAAAATTACTAACCTTTTCTAGCGTTCTACTAGTCTCCCATCTTAAGGCTATACATCAATGAGGCCTCTCTGAGAACTAGTAACGTACGCTTGAGTGGCTGAATAATCGAAGGTGTTGCTCTCGTAATAAGACTTGATGACAGGGGGATCAAGGCTTAACTCGTGGTCGGGTGAATTGAGGCTGTTTCCCTAAATAATGTACCCCTCTCTCTCTCTCTCTCTCTCTCTCTCTCCACAAACATGTTGGTACACTTCCTATAAATTCAACCTTCCTCAAAAATAACACCTTATCGTCATATGACTATGCGTACAGAAAAAGCTGATAATGAGATGAGCTTACAAAAATAAACTAAAATAAATAGTAATATCTATTGAAGCTTTATTGGTAGTGAATTTAACACAGGTGGAAAGCACTTAAGTTTTCTTATAATCAATCACAACAAAAGGACCATTTCAAAAATTCTAATACATTATTTATAAAAACACAAACACTTTTTTTAGTAGATAAATAAGAGTGATGAATCACTTTACAGGTACTATAATCTATATTACTCACAACTCCTAGCTTAAGATAGAATAATTTAGGTGAGAGCAATGTGTTTTACACAAACAACTTTGTTTAGGAAAAGGTTCTCTCATTTATTGATCTAAGGAATTAACTAATTAAAATATAGCCTATTTATTTTCCTAATTAATCTTCTTCACTAAAGTATGTAATTACTGATAAAAATGTAGAATTTAAAAAAATTGTGTTATTTTCATGTTATTCATATCTAAATAAAAAACTTTAAAATATCGTTTTATGAAACAAATATATCTACGTTTAATTTAGAAATTCATTTTTTAAATAGAAGGCGCATTCTTTGCCCGGGGAAAATAATATTTATTTATAGGCCTACGTTGACATTTTAAGATTACGTTTTAATTAAAAAAATATGATAAACTCAAAATTCTAATTTGGTTTTAAAAAACATGTCCTCTCTTTAAGGTCCGACACTTTATCCTAAATTCAATTTTTTTCATCCCTAACACATTAGAGTAATGAGTACATAAGTGTATAACTCGGATGAGTAGTAAGACCCTTAAAAAAATATGCGTTGTAGCAATATATAAATTATATGGATAACGTATTAATTTCAAACAATCACACAAATAAAAGAAAGTTATATAGGGAAAACCATATATTACAAATCGTTAAGAATCACCCTTAAAATGAACGCAGACGATTTAGATATTATTTGAAAGGGAATAATAGAAAGTTTCAAAATAGCTAGTTACAAGTAAAAACTAAAGAAAAAAACGTATTTTTTAAACTGCCACCTCTTAACTCCCAATTTCAAATTAAAGAGACAAAATGTAAACAAAACCAAGACAAACTTTTTTTTCTAGGAATCTGTCAGAGAAAGTTTTTATGGATACAATATGGACGGTACCATCAAAGAATTTTTTTTACGCCATGTATTCATGGGAGTCGTGAAAAATCACGGCGCGACTAATGAGTGTAAACATTTCTTCGCCCCATTCTGCTTTAGAGGATTTTTTTTTATTTCTACTTTTACTAGTGCTATTCACTAATTCCGCTCAACACACAAATGAAGTCCATGGCAACCTCAAGAGGAGGGGTTTAGAGGGGGTAAAGCTACTAAAAATAGCGTGGACGCTCTGCGTCTCGTAGTAGCGTCGTCTTTGTGGAGTGTTGGTACATAATATAAATAGAAATACATGCAAGATTTTTTTAAGGTATCAATTCTTCCGTCAGAGCTATCTGTAAATTACACTAATGGGGAAGAGATGAAACGGGAAGAGGAGAGACGGGAGGAAGTGTACCAGCCTTTTCATGGAGGGATGTTGGGAAATGATTTTTAAAAATAACAAAAATTTACACCAGGCCAAGATTCAAATATCAGCCCTCCTGCCATCGGTAAATGAACTTATATGAGCTTGACGTTCTGTCAGCGTGACCACCGATGTGAATGAAGGAAGGAAGAAATTTAATATACCATTATCTGCATGGATGGAGATGAGGAAACCGTTTATAAAACCAACCCCTCAATGCATCCATCCAGGGCGTACTTAAACCCTAACCTTGTTATTAGTATTATTACCACGTGTTACTGCCCGTTAGGGCTGTACGCACTTACGCTAATATGTAAAGTTAGGGTGATTGTGAGATGAAATGGAATACCTACAGTTTAACATGGAATACGAACCACGGTGGAAGCCTGGCATTTCCCACATTCACAAGTTGTGATTAAAACACGTCGTGTCAGAGGTGAAGGAAAGGTTTTGCAATCAGGTAAATCTGTACCAGGACCAAGGATTGAACCCCGGACCCCCAGCACAGGAGTCTGACACCTTACCCCTAGACCACCAGGTCACCTCCTAGGCTTGTTAATCAGTGACGTTTAACATATAGGATTATTACTTTATTAATATGTTAAAGATAAAATTAAATAAGTAAAATAATATGTGATCAGAAGAGATATATTATCTAGTTCCGTCACATGTGTGTGAGTGTGTGTTTGTGTGGACTTTTAGCCGCTCTGTTGTGACACAACGTTGGCCAGGGTACACCTATTGAGGTTGTCTTAATTATATGATGTGATGATAGAGTTTATGAAGGTGTGGAGGTAAAATGATCTTAAACCTAACTTAAGCCTAATTAACTTAACCATGGTGGCCTATGGGGTAATTCCCCTTTCAGTGAAAATACCTAAGGTACCATCCGGGAACCGGACACGGGACAACCTAGGTTCGTAGCCAGGTGCACTGATTACTATACCAAGGAGTCTGACATGTTAATATTTCGTCATTTTCAGAAGAGAAGTGGAACCTATAACTAATGTGACATTAATAATTATTTCATTCGACTGTGAAAATCTTTGAAAAATATAACATTCTAACCAAATTATACAATTAAAAACATGGCACTTGAGATATATTAAAATTTGGCACTTGAGTGAATTAACTGCATATTTAAATAATAAGAATAAAAAAATATTACAAAAGTCACTTTGACAAATGACCAAGAGTTATTTTGTGTGTGTTCCAAGAACGTGATCAATGGCCTCACATTTAAAAATAAGTGTTCTCCTGACGGGATCCATGACAATTATTACGAAGCTTTCTGAAACATCCTTTTCCTTATTCTTTTTTTTTCATCCTGTGCTTGTGTTAATTATTTCTGTTGTGTTTTCCATAGAAAGTTCGGTACTACTCGAAAACTCAGTGGGCGTAGCACGTGGACTGAATTAAAGATTGTGGTTCAGAATGCGACCTTCGAAAATACATCACAGAGGAGACTGAACTTTAACTAAGTAGCGAGAAGTGTAACCTACACAAAAACAGAAAACAGTATATGAGGGGAGG
>CABFVZ010000929.1:56212-72268 GCA_902151445.1 Timema monikensis
CCCCACAATAAACAAAAGAACTTTCAGAATTCTTTCTTTGACATTTGTTTCATTTGTATGTTTACATTGAGAAACATATTAACAGGACACTTTACCATTTTAACTAACTGGTTCTTCCAAAACGTTTTGTATACGTGCAACATGAATAATGTTTGATACACACGCAAAGCTATATGCATATTTGTTCCACAAATTCATTTTGGAAGACTAAATAGATTCGTAGATTAAATGAACTTTTATTTGATATAAAAATCTATGACATATGTTAAACAATATATGTCTATATACATTGTAGCGCACATAAAAATAAAGAGCAGTATTCTCCTTTAATGAAGAGAGATGTATATGTACACACAGTTAACTTCCCAAACTCCTTGTTGTTAACGAAGGGGGGGGCTCATAATAAGTTTAAACTTAACTGTACTTTTACTACTTTTTTTGCACCACTACTTCCCATTTGGGTTGTAAATATTATTTACTAATTACCCGCCCCAGTGGCGTAGTTAGCTAATTGCGCTAGTTTTGTGTTAAGAGACTGCCGAGGACGGGGAGATCGAGGATCGAATCTAGCTCGGGTGAACTGGGGATGGTTTTTCCTATATGGTTAGACTCTCTCCCTCCACACAAATGTGGTTTCACTTTCTCTATATTCAAACTTCTCAATTCCTAACCCATTAGCGTAATTAGTACTTATGCGTATAACCTGAATGGGTAGTAAGACTCGGTGCTAAGTATTTTTATTTACTAACTACGCTAATGTGTTGGTGATGAAGAAGGCTAAACTTTAAGGAAGTATACTCACATTTGTTTGAGGGACGAATGGAAAACCATATAGAAAAAATACTCCTAGTACACCTGACTGAGATTCGAACCCCTAACTTCTTGTCAATGGCAGTTGAGATTTATACCTCAGGCCATTAGACTACAGAGGCGGGTACTTTTTATTACTGAATTTTTAACCCACACTCGTGGTCACGCTATCCAAAGACGCTAGGCTCCAAATAATTTTGATAATCACTGACAATAAGTTTGGGGGATCAAATCTTGTTCGGGTACATCGATAATGTTTTTCTCAGAAATAGAGGATCACCGTGGCTCTCCAATCCTCTCTCTAAGTTAATCAGTGTGTACTTGATGTAAGCCTCACCCTAATCTATATACATTAGATTAAACAATTGATAGCATTTGTAACCACTTTAGAAGGATCGTGGAGTAATGTATCAGTCTAGTCTTGTCTGTCTGGTTCACTGGTAAGGGGGTGGTCAGTGTTAAAATACCGTAAGGACGTACTAAAGGTGTTTTCTCCTAAGTAGTTTGTCACTCTACCTGCATACAAATATGGATAAATTTACATACATTCCACCTTATTCACCTCTACCCCAATAGTGTAAGTTAAATATTAGTGTAGCCCGAAAGGGTAGTAAGACGCGGTGCGCATAAACAAATCAAATAACCAAAGTGTTAATACTTGTACTAAATTATGTTTTTTTTAATAAAAACTTTAATCATTAGTTAACTATAATAATGAAGCTTAAGGTCGATAAGAAATTTCAGATGGAAAACCATTAAGTTTGAAGTATATAAGAGAGAGTTTGTATCTTTGTGTGCTAGAAATAACCTCAAAGAAATGTTTAAGTGCCTGAAACACGTGCAAATTTGTTTAAAGAGAAAATATGACAACATGGTGAAATTTGAAACTAGCTTAATAAATATATGAACTGATATGGATATTCTTTCAATTAAGATACTCGGATATTCAATAAAAGTAAACGGTAGGGTGCACCTCACATACTTTCTCTCTTATTTTAAAATATAGACATCTACCAAAAGCTCGTAAGTATTGTGAAAAGAGATAATATACTTTGTAGCAGAAAGATTCCACCAAAGAGAATAAATTAATTGATATACACAGTTACAGAAACAATGAAACAAGAGAGAGAATTTCTTTTCACCAAAGTGCATGACAATCTTATTCAATTTTAAATACCGCATAAAAAATCTATAAGGATATTTACTTATAGCTAAGAAATTATTGGTTTTATAAAAATATATTCCAAATAAAATATTTTAATTTTCAAAAATATCACAATTTTACAATGATAATATATTTTGTGTCTCAAATATTTGTGGATATGTAATCAAAATTTGTATAAAATTAAATCAAAATCGTCAAAGTGTATTTAAGGTTGGATAACTTATTCTGAAAATCCCTTGGGGGAAACTTATTAAAACACTGGATGCCAAGTTTTAGCCCGATCGGTAAAATTGTTTCGGCTCTAAGCTGAGATACGGACAAAGAGACAAAGAAACGGCACTGTGAAAAACACTTTTTCTGTTTCAAGGGGTCATGAAACGTCGAAATTTATCAACTTCTCGATTTTCATTTTGAAAATTACAATATTTCTGCCTCAGAGGGGTCTAGAGAAAGTATAAAAAAGTTTTTGGGAATCCGTCGTGTGCATCATTACTTTAAAAACGGTACTATGGTATTCTTGGAAAAAAGAAAATATAAAATTACTTTTAATTATAAATTATGTAGTCTTTCTTTCAGAAAAGATAGAATGGCTGCGACTTGTATTAAATATAATCTAAAAATGATTATTGAGCAAAATAATCGAACCCACGGCACTATGAATTGTTTAGCTTTGGGCTCAGAGTAGGCTCGATTCCAATGTTTAGGTGTAATTTTTCACCTATATTTAATTTAATTGAAGACGCGCCCTTGTGCATGGTTGTATTAGTACCAAATATAATTCCCATTTTGAATGGGTAAGTTCATCGAACTTTTGGGATGTGGCCTGAAGTCTAGCGAAATGAACTTTATACGTAATATCCGGTTGATGGGTCACAAACTGACATCAAGATAACATTCATTTAAGGGCGAAGTTAGTTACAACAGATGACTCAAAAGATGATAACATACTCGGCTATTTTGTAGGTCCATAAGAGATAAACACTCACATTTTCATTTGTATAACCAAGCAAACCACAATTATGGATTCAAAATTTATTGACATCATCCGGAAATCCTAAACAAATATATGACGTAGATGATTATAAAACTTACATTAAAACTATCCACTTCAGTGGCCGAATGGTCTAAGAAGACGTTAGTCATGAACAATGCTAACAAGGTAGATCGAAATTCAAATCATGGTTGGGTGTTTATTCCATATGGATTTCCATTCTTCATTCCATACAAATGGATGTACATGTTTTCTAAATTTAATCATTCTCATCCTTAGCAAAGAACATATGTGTATAAAGGGAAGAAAAGGTAGTATATATATAATATATAAATTTAATTATGTTCTAGAAAGTAAAACAATAGTAGGAATTTAATTTTGCAGTTTATAAATATTCAATTTCTATCTATATACGAAATCATCATTAATTTCCAGACACACCGCTTAGGTGGCCTTATGGCTTAGAGGCTTCACTCTCTTGTTAAACTAGACAGCTGATGACAGGGAAATCGGGGTTCGAATACTGACCGTGTATATAGATAGTGGCTTTTACTAAATTATTTTCCACTCTCCCTTGAAAAATATGTGGGTACACTTTCTCTTAATTCAACCTTACTCATCCATAGCTCATAAGAGTATAACCCGCATAAGTGTGCATGTTAAGCGATAACAATACAGTTTTCCGGTAGAAGGAAGGTTAAAGTTTGGATCCCAATCAGGTGTATTGAAAATGCTTCTCTATAATTGACTTCCTTTCTCCCTATAGTCGTAAGAGTTTATATTTCCTCTAAGTTATACCTCCCACATCTCTTCCTCACCAGAGTAAGTACGCGGATAGCCCGGACAGGTAAGTAAGATACCACGAGTAAAAAAAAAAATTTAATACTACATTCAAAATAAACAAACATTTATTAAAATTCTGTAACTATATTTAATTAAGAACAGTCCACCTGTTGAAGAACGGAAACACTTGACAGACGTTCGCAGACTTACTGTTATTTAAGTATTTGTTCTATTTTATATGTATTAGCACATATTTGAGGTGAAATAAACTTGACTAAATGTCCTTATGGATTTAAGCACCATATAATTAAATTATTATTATTATTATTAGCACCGCGTCTTACTACCCGTTCGGGTTATACGCACATTCAATTAAAAAAGTATTCTTTTATTTTAAATAGGCTTGTATTTATTTTAATGATAAAAAATCATCCGTAGGCTATAAAATTAAGGTAAATTGTAAGACAAATCTAATCTTCCTTCCACAAATAAAACTTATTTTATAAGTACTTATAACAGAACTTCCCAAACATTTTAGACTTAAGGAAACCTTGCACCAAAAAAATACATGCTGGAGCCCATATATAATGTTTTACACTAATATTATGAACCTTCAGTAATAAAAGTTCCAAATTACAAGTATAATAGTATCAAACAAATGGATATCGTCTTATGTTCTGGCAGTACCGTTTGCAAATGTCCTTTATTCAAATTTGACAAAAAAATAGCATTCTTAATTAGTGATGATGTTTTATGATGTGAAAAACAAATAAATAATGTTCTAAAATTTCATCACTGAACCTGAAATAATTATGGTGAAGCCCTTGGGCTCCACGGAGCATGGTTTGAATGACGCTGCTTTATAACATAATAATTTTACATAATAAGGATTGTATTAGTAAATTGTGACACTTGATAAATGTTATCCTCGAAATAAATACTGATTTGGGATTATGTATATAAGTAGATGACACCCGCCTTGGTGGATGCATGATATAATGCGCTACACTGGTGTTAGACTAAACTTCCGATAACGGGGATATTGAGTTTCTATTATAAGTCAGGTGTACTGAGTTTTTTTTTCAAAAATGGTTTTCCACTCTCTCTCCAAGAAAATGCAAGTACAATTCCTCTAATTATAACCTTTATAATCCCTAGAACCATTAGGGCAATTCGTAAATAAGCTTATATCCCGAACGTATAATAAGATGCAGTGGTAAAAAAAAAATTAGATGGCCTCCTTAAAATATAATCTCACGGCCAACCAACTGGAATTTTGGATACATGATTGCGTTCGAACTAGAAAACCTTTTGAAAGGGTTGAGGGTGTTCTTGTACTTTCAAATTTAAATAATTATTTTTAAATTTTGTTACATTTTTATTAAGCATAAATAGGCCTGATAAATGAAGCTGTTCATGTGAAAATGGAGTTCTTGGTCCAATCGGACGTATTTCGCTTTTTGTATATTGACCGTCTTACTCTGCAGACCACTTAACATTACTATTGTATAATTAATTATTGTTTGTTTTGTTTTCTTGAAGAAGAGTTAGAAATGGATTCTTTTCATTCAATGAGTGTCATTGTTCTACAAAGATCGGCTACTTTTTACTTCAAAGGCATAACATGTCAGAGGTCATAAGGAAGGGACAGAAATAGCAAAGACTCCGAGGAATATTCTTCAGCAAACAATAAAGTCTCTTGTATAAAGGAATGAACTTACTTTCAAAATAATAAACTATTTAATTACCAAAATTATGATTTGGTTAAAGTTGTTATCCCATTGAAATAGGATAAGTCCTGAGAGAAGTCTATTTCATAAGATCTGGTTTGTATTTTGTTTTATAAATCTATTACTTATTGTATAATAAATATTTAATTTCACATATAAGCTGACAACATTTTAGCCTTTTTATTATGCAGGCTAATATAATGTGTATGGCACACTCTTAGTTTCTAAACAGGTTAACGATTTCAACAAAATAAAAAAATAAAAAATTAAACCATAGAAGTAAATTTATAAAAACTAGAAAGGCATGGCTAAATAAAAAAAAGTGTGTAGTCACAACTATAAGTTTGTATACAATTTAATAAAAACAAGAAAGTCAAAACCATATTCTTAATGCAGCAGAGAGGTAGGCCAACAGCTTAAAATTAAAGTGTAGTCATAAAAAAATAACCTATAATGTGACATAGTTAATGACTGCATTAAAATAAATTCATGGGTATGTGAACATGTCTGGTTCAATGGTTGGTCTTCAATTCATGTACAACATTTTAGATAACATTCTAAAATAGTTTTAAGTAAAGAGCGTTAATTTAAGATATGAAAATACTTGGGCACTCAAGGTTAGATAAATAATAAATATAATCTATTTAGAATCCAACTCTTTTCATATGTAATTTTTTATTTGATGACAACAATGTGTCAATTAAGTGAACACAACTATTCATACGCGTATGCACTGCCAATTATTATAAATATTTGAAGCACATGTTTAATATTTTTTGGGGATCGCTCTTTTTAGAGTATGGAGTAACAACTTGGTATAAAATTCTCATTTTCTAAATTTCCCCATATAATGATCAGTTTCTAAAGAAATAAATCAAGATAATATGTACATACACACACGTATATATATACATAACTAAACTCCGTGGCGTCAGCCTGCAAGCAAACTAGACTGAACAGTGGCCACCACATATTAGCGAAGAAAGTGCCATCACTTGAGGATAGATGGTATCATGTGGTCAGCGGGGTATCTCACTTTTCTAGACCAGAGCCGCTACTTATTAAGTCAAGTAGCATTTCAATTGTCCTTCAATCGTCCTCACGAATCTGAGTTGACCTTGTTCCAAACCCATTGTTTCACAGAAAAATCTGGATGTGGCGTTTATCAAACCCGGGACCTCTGGGTATGTAGCCAGGAACTTTGTCCAACAGGCCATAGAAGAGGGCATATATATATTTTATACTCACTACAGTTAATTAGTCTCTTTCTTTAAATGAAGGGCAAAATTGTCTCACAATATATTTTTACCTAAACAATAACAAGTAGTCTAATTTTAATTGTAAGAGCCTTACCTCACAGATAAAAAGTTTACTAGATAGCTTATACATTCACGCATTCATTGTCATGTGATCTGAAACTGTCACATTTGATAAACCAATACTTACGTTTAAAATAACACTAATAGAACAATGAGATTCTACCAATTTTGACAACACAAATTATGATTGTATTTTATTTTCATAAAGGTCCATCCTGCAAGAATCCTGCTATATTTATCCCGGTCATTAGTCTTGTAACCCTCGTTTTGTCAATGTCTTCCGTCAGTTCCATGACTTATCTTTTTGCCCTCAAGTCTCAATGCCAAGGCCAGAAGAGGACAAACAGTAGACATTTCTATGTGGGAGGTCTCCAGACCTCCACACACTACGCTATAGTCAACAAGAAGGCAAAGCACGTAATACAAATTGGTTTTAACTCGTGCACACAACCATAATACAATAATTTATATAATTAAATGTTCATCCAATTTGTCGAGTGGTTTGAGATAAAAAAAACAGCTCTTAAGAGGCCTGGTTTGAACTCTTAACTTTATGTAAATCAACAGTCCAACTTCCTTAATAAATGTCGAATCAAATAGACATTTTATTTGATTTGTTGAGTACGGTTATAGCCGCATCTAAATATTGTATTTTTTAAATTAAAAATGACACCTGAAATCAAACCAGGGACCTTTGGATTAGATTGTCAATTCTCTACTAGTGGGCTATCCAGGAGTATTCCTGTGCCCAGGGTCATTATTTACTCCTAAAGGGAGATAGAGTATGTGATGGACACGTGGAAAAAGTCAGCTTCATATGAGCGATTAATTAATTAATATCGCGAGCTATAAAATATCACAACCATTTTAGACTTTGACGGGATGTGTGTTGCCAAAATTATTATCATTACTATTTAGCACCGCGTATTACTATCCGTTCGGGTTATACGCTTTAAGTACTAATTACGCTAATGGATTAGGAATTGGGAAGGTTGAATTAGAGGAAGTGAACCCAGATTTGTGTGGAGGGAGAATGGAAAACAATTTAGGGAAAAAACCTCAGTTCACCCGACCGAGATTCGAACCTCGATCTTCCCGTCTACAGCAGTCGACCTCAACACAAGCGCGTTAGCCTACTACGCCACCGAGGTGGGTAAGTTGCCAATAGTAGTACTACAATGACAATTGTATAAATGCACATATCATTATTGATTAAAATAGACAAGCTTTAATGGTTGATAAGTAGGGTTGTAGCCGTATCTTTATAAAAATGTTCTACTTTTTAAAAATAATAGAGGCGTTATCTTATGGATAGAAAATGTTTTAAAACAACTTATATGTATTCATATTCATGTATGTCAAGTTATATGACCACAATCTGCCACGTTTTATAGATTACCAACAACTATTAAATAACACTTATATAATAGTAATGACAAAACTGGAAGAATGACAAAAAGAAGGAAGTGAAAAAATGTTCAAGTCTTCTCGACACTGGTCCGAACAGGTCAATAGCTACTATGTCTGCACCCGCCCATATAGAATATTAATTAAAACATAATTCAAATATATTTATCTACTATCTCATTTCACAATATCTCTATACATAATATCTTCCTATATGTATAATATCTAATACTTCTTATTATATCTACACGTTAATTATAATTCTCACATCAGTTTCCTTAATCACATAACAGGGAATACTCAATCACATAGTTTTAATATCTGGTAAATATGTTATTTCATAACTAGTATTTTTCGATATTATAATTTATTAACCTTCACTAATTTTGCATGTTATACCACTTTGGCTAGCGTATTGTGTTTTAACCATGATTTCATTTGATGTGTCTTTTTTTCATCAGACCTGAGGATGATGCCGTCTTAGCATCAAAACATGGGTAGCATTTTGCAGCAGTAACCAAGGAAAAAGGAACTACAGATAAGAAAGAAGTTCAATTTTTATATATTTTTTAAATGTAATAACTTGTTCTGCCAATTCTCAAAATAATACTGAAATACGAAATATGCATGACCACACCATCCTTTGTTTTTATAAACATAGCTTTTAGTATCATTTTGGCTCGAATGTCTAGAATCTTAATATGTGCTGAATTTTTTAGATGTTTGTTATTATTTCAAGATATTCTTAATTATAATGTTTCATAAATTGTAATTAATACTACCAACCTCTTTCAAATATCATTCAAATACTGTGCTATAAATTATATTACACATTTATGTAGTTCATGTTAATTTAATACAACTTGTAGAAACCAATTTCACTAAAATTTAAATTTTATTTAAAAATATATTAAAAAAAATTGTTTCCTTCTCCTTTAGCGTAAACTTTATCCGTCCGTGGTTAGAAGCCCTGCCCACTGAACATGGGCACTCCCTGGAATTTCTAGTTTAATTTAATACATGAATTGTGTTCTATTGTTAACATTTTTTAATCTTCTAGTTTGCCTTTCAATTTATTTATTTAAACAAATCTGCTTTTCTAGAAACAGCTATAAATTAATTTGCTAATGACCGTAGACGCCTTCATCTTCTATTTAAGTGGGTAGTGAGTGTTTTTATGTAATGGTGTGAAATGATCACAAAATGAAATGGATTAAATCACTACAAAAATGTTTATTTTACTTCAATAAAATAATCATTTATCCAGATATTTACATTCTTAAGGCTTCCTTAAAAAAACTACCTAAGCTTATTGAATCATTGTATATTTATGATACTAAATTATTTGTAAAGTTAGGAAAATAGTGATTTATTTTTTATCAATGCAATTTTATTTTTATAAGTTTACCAGTTGGGTATATGTTGAAATAAAATCCAGTTCTTTGCAATCAATTTCTAAATGTTTAGTATCCTTATAGTGCCAGCTTAATGCCAATGTCCGCATAAAGTTTTCCAAGCGTGCGCGCATGGGTTGGGAAAGTACAAACCCTCCCCCCCGCCCTNCCCCCACCATAAAAAAAAAAATCTGTTGGCGCCATTGCCACTGAATAAGAATATAGTCACGACTCTGGTACATGTATCTTCAGGGATTACGCAGCTATATGACCACAAGAAAAAAAGGATTAAAGAAAAGATTAATCATCGTTTACTTAATTTTTTAACTTTAGTGGGCCCTATAATTAAAACAAATGTTCCAACTTAATTAATGTAACCTCTTTGTATTTATAGTTTATAATTACATTTCATAAATTATAACTGATTTCACTTCCAAAAATAACTATAGTATCAATGTTTTATTATATTTTAATAATGTTGTAATGTAATATGGGTTCCTAAGCGTTTATGTAAATATTTATGATTCTTAAATATCACGAATCCTTTTTTCATCCTGTATGTTATATTTTGACTGCTTGTCAACCATTATTTATCAACAATCTTCCTATTCATTAATTTATTTTGTTACTTTGACTCAACTGATTTTTACTAACATAGACCTACTTGACATAGTAACTTATTAAATTCAAACACACCAAATGTAATAAAACCAGAGTGATGTGTCAATCAATGGCTGGTGCTATTCTTGACATTTCACTGTCAGCCGATCAGTCTGAAACATCGACTGTCGTATGAATAAACAACTCTTAGAAAATACCAACAAATATTTTGCAGTCAACTTTAAAAGCAGTTTATTATAGAATTGTCATTATTTTTAATGTGTTAATTATATTATCAAAAGTGACTACTGCAAATTACATGATTTGACGTCTGAACTTTAAGAGTATCAAAATTGTTTTGCTAACTTTTGCAAAGGTAAAATCCAACATTCTTTTTCTAAGAATCGACTGTAGCTAAGAACTATTTAATTCTGCAGTAGTAGGTGTGTGAGAAAAAGAGAGATACTTGTGAAACAAGTCGATGGTGAAAAAGCCATTTTGATTTTAGTTACATAAAAGCGATCAGTTATCATGTGATTATTAATATGTAGATCCTACATGTAAAAATAAAAATTCACTGGGTAAAATCGAGGGTTCTCGGGGTGGGAATCCTTATTTACACCCTTTACAATTCTTTGTTCTGGTACTACATATTTATTAAAATGGAGTGGAAAGGAACGCGAGTTAAGATAAGTATTTTTACAGTACTTATAACATTTTTAAAAATAAATAAACAACCTATTATTTCGTAAAAATATTTCTTTAATAGTTGAAGTGGACATCCTGGAATTCGATAATAACTTTTTCTCTATATCTAAAATGTCTCGTAAATTCCACTATGCTCATGGCAAGCATTCAAAAACTGTTTAGATTACCGTGAGAAATATACTAAACACAATTTATCTACTGGAACAATATTTTTATTTCAGCAAAAATAAATTAATATAATTTTTTGCTATTAAAACTGAAAAAGTGCTGGCTTAACCCCATCGCATTCTTTTCTATCCCACCAAAGAAAACTGAGGGTATTTATATTGTACAGGAGAAACCAAGGGTTGGGGGGGAGGAGGAGGGAAATTCAAGTTTAGCTCAAATTGTGTTAGTGCTGCCATCTGTTAGACAATCATTAGACCTTTCTAATGCAATTTAGAAAATGTTTTAAAGAGCTCTCTTTCATATTAAGATTAATAAGAAAAAATAGTATTGGTTGACTACCATATGGGGTTTGAGATATAAACTTTGTTGTCATAGAAAATGTGTGTAAGGTAGATTTTTGATATATTTTTTTTACATTTACACTAATATTTTGTTTATATTCTATTCAGCAAGCTGTTTTCACTCGATAAAAGAAAATTCTCACTGTTTGGATGGTTGCCGCAGGTAGTTAAGGTAGGGGTAGTGACGAATGGTAGATGAGGGTGTTTTTTACCCCTCCTACAACCACCATCAACTCGCTACACAAGATGAACAGTTGTTATTTGGTCTCAAGGCCTCGTGTTTGTCCGTCTAGACCCTGGGGGGATAAATCACGGTTCGAAGACATTACTCTCCAAACGTTCGATTGTTCCCGGGAACCATCCAGACATCAATCTCAAGCTCGGAGCGATATTTCGAATGTTCTTCTATCTGCGCGGACTAGCTCAGGAGGTGGTACCGACTACATTTTATAAGAGACAGAATGTGGAGAAGACATCTACCCTCAAACAAAAGAAACCCAAGCAAAACAAATGAATTAATATAGTCGCGGTACTCTTTCTGTTATCGATAGCTACGACATTAAAGACATTGTTTTACAATCAGGCTACAATTTTTTAAAGCAATTTAGACATTAATGGTAAGAAAAAGTCTTAATTCAAACACCTCTTAGTAATAATAGCAATCATTACCATTATTTTTGGGAACTTCTATAGTTAATTACTTTATATATGTTTGTTTATCTAGGACTGATTCACAACATATATATTCTATGTGTTTTATGTGAATTCCTTTTAATATTAGCATTCTACACAATTACTATAATAAATATGTATTTTCTTCCATCTAACATCTAATATTAGTTAATTTACTATTTTAATGTTAATACTGGGTGGGGCCGAAACAATTCGACGGTTTAAAAATAACACCTTAACCTAATTGAAAAGTGAATATTCACCAGCTAAATAAAAGCAAAATACATATTACACTTTTTTCACTTTTTGAAGATAATGTAATTCAGGTGAGCTTTACTGGGCGTTAAGTAAACGTCAGCACGTTGTCTATCACTTTTATAAGCATTGATAGTCTAAATGTTCTCACCCCACCCTATACTTGTACAATTTTGTAGCTTCTCTGCGCTTGTCTGTTTGATAGATATACTGTCTGCTGGGAAGCACTTTAAAAGGGAAACATTGATAAGTATTACTAATTTTAATATCATTATACAGTATGCAAATAATCTATATAAGGGCTGGTCATACTTTTATCCATTTAAAGCACCGGAGCAAATTAAACAAACTATTACTACTATCTTTATTTTTAAATATTTTTACCTGAACTAACCAAATATATACCAGTTTGGCTATTTATAACAATTATGTTTTAAAAATAGTATTTATTTATTTTTAATATATATATATTGCATAGATATTGTATCCAATATATATTATATCTATTAAATATTATGTATAGTATATACATAATATATTATATACAATATATACAGTATATACTGCCTGTGTACATAGTAGTGCACATATATACAGTATGTACAAGTCTAGATAGGTCTATAGTGAAAAAATGTATGTATATATTATCTAAACATACAATCTATAAACACATTCATAGCTTGACTATTTTATCCCCTCCTATCGTAATAAAAGTAAATATTTACTCCCCCAGGGCTAAAAACAAAGTTTTTCAAAACCACAAAGTCTTAAAATCCTGACCATGGCTGTGGTTAACTTCAATATGTAGGCTATGTATACATATACCAGCACATTAAATACCATTACCTACAGACGACTAATACAGACGATCATATAGTGTTGTTTGAAGAAGAATAGGAGACCAAGGTTCTATTCCCGGCCGGGTTTACATTGAATGACTTTTACACGCTCTTTCCACGAGAAGTGGGGTACACTTCCTCTAAATTTTACCTTAATTCTCCCATCATATTTTATTCATGAAGCTTGTTTGAACTAAGGTGGAAAGCTATAAAGGCTAATAAGATATGGTACAAAAAAAGATTATATAATTTATATTCATCTGATTATTTTTTTCTAGAGATTGATCTATGTTTTGTGGTTTTAATCATTCACCTTATTGTTCAAGTTTAGCCCGTGGATCTACTTGGATAACGGATAGTCCCAAGCTTTAACCCCATCCTAAGATGACCCAAGGTGTGATACAAATTCAATTGGCCTCACTACCAGTCATTAAATAGTTAATTAACAAAATTTGACCCACTTCTGTGACTGTGTGTTCTAACGCGATACTCTCGTGTTGGACTAGGCTGCTGAAAACTGTATGATTGGGGTTTGATCCCGGTCAGGTGCACCTAAGGTGGTTTTCCCTAGATGGTTTTCTACTCTCCATCAACGCAAATGTGAGTTGACTTCCTCTAAATTAAAGCTTCCTAATCCCTAAGCCAATAGTTTAATTTAGTATATAGGTGTATAAGCCAAACGGGTAGTAAGACGTGGGTAGAAAGGAGGTCTGATCATTGTTTTAGCCTCCAGGTATGTAAGTTAGAATAATCCGTCAACAGGCAGAAAACTGGCACATGAAACGTTCAAAACAAAAAAACTTGTGAACTTGGCATTCATACACCGCCTACACGTGGCTTGGCCAGGCGCATGCGTGGACAGTGCTAGAGAGGAGTGGTTGTTGATGCCATATTTAGCAGCAGACCACTTTGCCTACAGTAAATTCGAGTGTACACAAAGCACAGCTCTTGTAATATGAATTGCGTCACTTCAAAATGCCATCACTAAATCAAATCTTAAGTCTAACTGTTATGTGATCTGGTGAAGTATACATAACCTTTAAAAAAAATTAAGAAGAATGCAGATAGTTAGGATGGATATTTTGACGCATCGCGTGTGTAAAAAATAGTGAGAGAATCCGTTCTTAGCACAGTTTAGCCAAATTTTGAAAAGATAGCCATGGACCTCTCCCAGGGTCAGATCTAATAGCTTGATCTGTTGTTAGTTTTAGGCTACGGTCAAACTTGCAGCATGGTCACCTTAAAAAAACGCACTCCAGTGGCCGCATTGTCTAAGGCATCAATCTCGCTGTATATTAGCCTGACGATGACAAGGTTATCGAGTTTCGAATCTCAGTCGGGTGTATTGAGGGTGGTTTTTCCAAAATGTTTTTCCACATTCTCTCCACGCAATATAATAACTATAACCTTTCTTATCCCTAAAACCATATACTTGTTTGTTTAGTTATAGTTCTGAAACTATTGGTTTTATAAAAATATATTATTGAATTAAAATATTTTTATTCTTTGTATAGCTACAACTTCATTTAAAGCTATTTCTTATCTCAAATAGTTGTGGAGATATGATAAAAATTAGACATTTATATTTTTTTTTAAGTTTGCTTAAAATAATTTTCATGGGAAAACGAGAATATACAATTTTGTTTGTAATGCTAAACAATGTTTAAATAAAAGCATTTAATCAAAATTTAGAACAGGTTTTGAGAAAATAGATTTAATCTCATTTTACTCTTCAGTTAACAAACCCTAATTTTATGGTTAGGATTATAATTCGTAAAACCTTGGGGTTAACCTTATTAAAACCATAGACACCAGTTCCTAGCCCGATAGGGAAAATTTTCCCAGCTCTTTGCTTAAATAAAGACAGACATACAGGTAGACAGGTGGCATTGCAAAAAAACAACTTTCTCTGTTTTGGGGGTCATTAAACATAGCATTTATCAAAGTCTCGTGTTTGATTGTTTTAATGATTACAATACTCTTCTCTCCAAGGGGTCGAGATAAAGTATATACACAGATACCTTATAACGCCATTCCCTTAAGGGAGAGGTAAGAAACCGACTTTATCCATCCTCACTAACTTTCTACGCACATCCCTGTCCTTTCATACTACCTTCACTTCAAAAACATGCATACACCGAGTCATACATACTCTTTTATTAAGTAAACTTAATGTTGATCTTTTTCCACACATTCGTCTACAACAATTAGCCACGTGGGTGACCTGGCGGTCTAGAGGTAAGGTGTCAGATTTCTGTGCTGGGGGTTCGGGGTTCAATCCTTGGTCCTGGCATGGATTTATCTGATTGCCAAACCCTTCCTTCACCTCTGACAAGACGTGTATTAATCACAACTTGTGAATGTGAGGAATGCCAGGCCTCCACCGTGGTTTGGATCCCAAGTTAAACTGTAGGTCCTCCATTTCATCTCACAATCACCCTACCATTACACATTAGCGTAAGTGCGTATAACCCGAACGGGTAGTATGACGCGGTGCTAATAATAATAATTTAGCCACGTCTTACATGTACCTACCCTCCCTCTTGATCCACACTCTCTAGCTGTTTATATTTTCTAGAATGTTATTCTTAACAGAATCCTAGTGTTGGTAGGTAGCTAACACAAACTTGTACTCATACATAATGACGACACATAGATAGATGGGTATTGTCTGCTATCATAAGACGAATATGTATGAGAACCATTTACGTATGCATACAGCTGCATAATATAAATTGCTCATGAATGAACGAAGATACCTAGCCCACAAGCCTCGAGCGAGACGATAATGATAGAAATGTTAATGACGATGATAATCTTGATTATTATAACAAGAGGATGGTAGATCGGTGTGAGGTGGTGGAAGGGTGGGGG
>CABFVZ010000929.1:72277-118576 GCA_902151445.1 Timema monikensis
AGGGTATCAGGGGGGTTGTCATGATTGCTATTGTGTGGGAAAACAACAGCGGCTCGAGTTCAGACCGAATAGTATTGGCTGGCCCTTCCCCTCTAGTAAATTAGTTGACGAGCTAGGTTTCACGTCTCTGTACTAATTACTTTAATTAGCGGCGATGATGTTGGTAGGCTGTGTTGGGAGAGTCTGTCAGAATATATACATACACTCGACTAAACATTAATTTTTAACGTTATATACTCTACTGACGAGTCATGACAGCTGACGTATTGACACTTTTTGCATTATTGTTATTAAAATAGGATTTCAAAAAATACATATATTTATTAGTTTCAAAGTTTAATCGGAGATTAGGGAACTGATGGTTATGCTTATGAATATAAAATTTGGTGCACAAGATAAAAATAAACAAAATGTGATACCACCATTAGCTGTGCACAAGATTATTAAGAACCCCTCTTAAGTGAGAGTATTGAAACCGCATATCTACAAATCCATGTATGGGGAAGACTTAATTTGTAGTGTGTTTATATAAATAGTGTGCATATGTATAAGTAAATAAACTCCAATAAATCCTTCCGTCAATATTTGTAAGCAAGGAGGTAAATATTTAAGCTACCTAATATTTGTATTTTCAAACTCAATTATTAATTTCACATAATACAGTATATGCAGATCTGATAATGTAAAAGTCCGTATTAAAAAAAAAAGTGGAAATGCATTTGTTAGCTAAAAGTAATTGGGGATTTCAACAAATTATTACTAGATAAGGTTGTTGATTACACTTTTCTGTAGAATGTCACTGTTCCATGTTTAATTAAATATCTACAGCATGCTGTAAAATGTTTAAGCACAAGTCGGACAAGTCATGTCATGAAAATAAAAAGAGTGCCACGTATGATAACCAATCACAATACATTCCATTTTTTTAAAAGTAATAGACTGTTGAGTTGTAATTTATCGCCAGTATCTGGTAAGGTTTTCTTAATAAGTATATTCAACACCTCATTTAAAGCTAGCTATATTTTTACAGTATTCTAGATTAGAGCAGTGATTTATGACTTCATAATTCATTCAACATAAACCATAGGGAGAATCAACTTGTGAACAACAAATCAACTTGGTATTTATAAACGATAACTTCACATTAATTATGCGGAGCACAATCGTTAGTAAAACAATTTTACACTATTCCATATTTATGTATGTACCAGTAGTAGCTCCTATACATTATACTTAATTAACCCTTAGTATTAAAGGCCCAACTCCATGATCATTTTTAGCAGTGGAGCAGGATCATTTAACAAAATAAGGACAGACTTAAACACATTTTCCCTGTATTTTTTTTCCGTCAGTATAATTATTTAACTAAGTAAGACCCACTTCAGTGCCCAGGTGGTCTAATGCAACACTCGGGTTGGACTAGCCTTCTAATCACGGTGAGATCGGGGTTCGAATCGTGGTCGAGACTATTGAGGGTAGTTTTTCTTAAATGATTTCCTACTCTCTTAACATGAAAATTAGGGTAGATTACCTCTCGAATGCTTCTATCCTCGACCCTACCCCATCACAGTAATTATCATATATGCGTAAGTTATAACCAAAATAGGTAGTAAGATGTGATGATTAATAAAACTATGTAGGAAAGAGGAAAACACATTTTCCAAGAATTTTCTTCCATAAGTAGAACCATTTATTTAAATAAGGAAAGACGAAAACAAATTCTCCAAGTAGTATATTTTTATATGTCAATATAATACGTTGGTATAATATAATATTCTTGAATCCCATAGAACCGATCGCATCTTATTTCAACCATAATTATCTCCACATATAGAATCTCAAAGAACTGTTAGCATGAGATTTTATATTATAATATATTATAGCCCTGCGATGTCTAACCTAGCAGAAAAATACGTGTATCTCTTCCTAAAGAGTCACGCATACTTCTGATATCCGTGGAAACACGACTATTGAAAACAATGTATCCACACCGGCCGCGCTGCAAGAAATCACGCGGCGTGTTGCAAGAACAGGCGATTGAGCGCGGTTGTAGCGCTGCTATTCTAGCTACGCAAGCTCTTGAAAACACTAACACTTTACAATGATTGTATCTACACCGGCCGCGCTGCAAGAAATCACGTGGCGTGTTGCAAGAACAGGCGATTGAGCGCATCTGTAGCGCTGATAATCTAGCCGCGCACGCTCTTGAAAACATTAACACTTTACAATGATTGTATCTACACCGGCCGCGCTGCAAGAAATCACGTGGCATGTTGCAATAACAGGCGATCGAGCGCGTCTGTAGCGCTGATAATCTAGTCGCGCGTGCTCGTAGAAACCAAACCATATATTAAAAATCTACATTGAGTTTAAAGATTTTAGAAAATTCCACATGGAATGTCGTTTTTGTTAATCCTTAGAGAATTTTCATTTAAAACAAACAAGTTATTTTGACATTCATGTGTAGACACATATTTTAAACAATCTTTTCTTAAATACATAAACATTTCTTTACAATAGCAAAGGTCCTTCCTCGTGGATAAGGGGCCATAAGGGTCGAACACAATTCTAGAACACCCTTGTTCCATTATTGTAGGTACTCGGGTAAATTTTTAATATCTGTACTCCTGTCTAATTAGTTTACCCATTCGACTTAATGTGTTTCCCACAACCATTTTCCACCCTAACACTGATGCACTTTCTTTAAAACAACCTTCCTCACCTATATTCAAAGAGTAAATTTATATTACCCAGATCAGTGGTCATATGGTGTATGGTATCATTATCGTAATAGTCAAGAAACCACATCAGTGTATACATGTTCTGATGCATAATTTTCATGTTATATTGAATTGCTGGTAACAAGAGATCGGAGTTTTAATCCTGCTCAAGTATACGGCGGATGATTTTCCCCAAAGGGTTTCCCCACTGTCCCCCCAACAATATGGTTACATTTCCTATAAAACACTATATTCTTCCTCCCTATTCTATTAATGTAACTAATATAATATGGGTGAATCCCAAACAGTTAATAGGATGTTTTGAAAAAGAGAATGTATACTAATAATGATATCAAAAACAATCGAAAAATGTGTTCACGATATAAAATGGTATTTATTATCTGTGTATAAAATTGTGATTAAATTAAAACTTAGATATAAAGCTTTAGTTTAAAATGAAATGAAAAGTTTTAGAATACAAAGTGTATTTAAAAAGCCAAGAGAAGGGATTTATGTTTTATTGAAATGTGGTAGTACCCTCAAAGCATTCTATAGAGACTGTATTGCGAGAATTAAAAACATCGATGTCATATCTGACACAGTGCAATGATGCCTGTGTACCGAAGGGAGGTGTAAATTACGCCTGCGGCCGTATTAAGATTGCGCATGTGTATGTTTATGTATGGCTGTACACATGGTGCTTGTTTATGTTATGTATGTATATGTGTGCGCATCCATCATGTTTGCTCAACTTGAAACGCTTTCAATTGGAAGAGCTCAAGCATTTAACTTGATATCACAAATTGGTGGAGTGCACCTATTGGAATTTACATTAATCATTGAAAAAGTTAGTTGGCTAATATATAGGCCTGTTATAAATGATGATACAATGGTTTCGTAATTTAATTATTCATATTTCCAATGGTAAGCTTTTAGTAAAAGCAAATAAAACTCATGCTATGATTTCTTTAGCATATTTTTCCGTCACGTTAAACTACTCATTCAGGCTACTTGTATACAACTGCACTAATGTGGTAAAGATTTTGAAGGTGGAATATAAAGGAAATATAGCCACATTTGCGTTGGCATTGTAAGAATATGTATTTATATCTGTGTATTTAAGCACTACGGAGAAAAATTACTTAAAATGCTCTCCGGCTGGAATCGGAAACAAAATCTCCTCTCCATGAAAGTTTAATTATTTAAACCAAATTTTCACCGGCATGGCTACCATAAAGTTAAATTTAGATATTTTGTTTGTTTAGAACCACATTTTATTACCCACTGGGGTTATACGCCTATATACAAATTACATTAATGTGTTAGGGATTAGGAAGGCTTAATTGAGAGTAAGTGTACTCGCATTTGCATGAGAGGAGAGTGTTAAACCATTTAGGGAAAACCACCCTAAGGGCATATGACTAGGATCGAACCCTGATCTCTCTGTCCTCATTAGTCTAGTCTTTTGTAAGAGTAATGCCTTAAACCACGCAGCCGATGAAGTGGGTACATTTTAATTAAATGTATCAATAATCACCTATAAAGAGAGGGTAAACAACATCTTTTATAAGGGTCAATTTACACATTTGGGGTAAAGATAGTGCCAACTTATGTGGGTAGAGTGTGTCATGTTGTCAGTACAATGAACCTTCCTGTCATTAATATCAGTTTTATAGACCAGAGCTGATACTTTATCATTAAAGTAGCACTTCATATTTTGTCCTCACGAGGCTAAGTTTGACCCAATGATTCACAAAAAGATCTGGAAGCACTTGGGATCAATCCCGGAACCTCTGACCAATAGACCATACTGGTGGTCTGATACAGAATAGACACAAATAAAATAGAGGAATGGATTGGTGAAATATTTAATCATTTTTTTGTATAGAAAACGTCGCCTAAATAACACCTTTGATAATTGTTTAAAGGAGGTTCAGCACAATTCTAAGGGTAACGAGGTTTGATTTTTGGGTGGTACCGAATATGATATTGACTAGTTCTAAGTTTGTACACAGTACTAGCCAATTTGTAAATAGGTGCTAGTGTATTGCCATACTGGGTGAACAGGCGAGTGCACGACTTACTAAAAAATAAGAAATAGCTCATTGGTTGTAATGAGAGGTAGCCAGACTGGAGTGTGCGCGCTCGAGCCGAAACAGTATAATTTACAGGTGCTGGACAATATTATTGAATGCTGATCCATTGAGTTCTGGGATAACTTCTCAATTTGACATGCATTTTGACTTTTGACTTTCTCACTATCATGCAGGTAGAGAAGCTATTTTGATCTTCAAAAAAATCGAACTCAAGATTTAGATTAAACTTGACGTTTCATGATACCCTGAATTCAAAAAAGTGGTTTTTAAATTTCCGTCTGTCTGTCTGTACCTCTGACTAGAGCCTAAACTGTTTTACCGATAGAGCTAAGACTTGGTATCTGGGGTTTTCATAGGGTTTCCCCAAGGGTTTTTGGAATTGGATATCTAACCCTAAAATTAAGGATAGTTTACTGAAGGGCAAAAAGAGAAAGGTTGATTTTCTCATAATCGGCTTGAACGATTCTGATAAAATTTCATTTCAAAACATTTAAAAATATTAAAAACAGAATGGCTACTCTCAATATATCGGCAAAATGACAAAGGCTTCAGTCAGAAGCGTAAATTTTCATCCATACTTATAAAATAACATGTCCTGATTGATTGACTGACTGACTGACTGACTGATTCATCATCGCCGAGCGCAAACTATCAAGGCTACAAGCATGAAATTCGGACTGTATATTCATTTTGTTATGTAGGCACCCACTAAGAAAGGATTTTAGAAAATTCCACCCCAAAGGGGTCAAAATAGGGGATGATAATATGTATGATAATATGTATGAAAGTCCGTCATTTTGAAAGTTACATAAACAAAATTTTGTATTTCGGTTATTGACGTAAAACAAATAAATACGTGTTTCAGGAATTTTGGAAATTTTATTTAATAAGGGATGAAAAAGGGGGTGAAAGTTTGTATCGGACTTGCATTATTTTTGATCTGAGGTCAAGTTATGGTCATCAACGTAACGTAATATTTTAAATTAATCTGTAAATACATTTGTATATTTTCGTATTTGTATATAATCAACTTCCACGCGAGCAAAGCCGCGGGCAATAGCTATCTAGTTTCTTATAAGATCTCCGAATATATTTGAGATATTAAAATAGTTATCATTGCAAATATGTAGATCTATTTATAATACAAATACTTTATAAGAAACATACTTTTATAAATCCAATAACTTTCAAGATATAATATATATATATATATAATATATTTTCAAAACTAAAGGGGAAGTATTGCAACCGTAAAAAAAATAAACGTGAAATGTTGATGTATGTCGACGTCTCATAACCCCCCGAACCCTAAAAAGTTATATCTTTGGAGTGCCGTTTGTCTTTGTGTTTTTTTAACTCCAAAATTCAGAGTAGTTTGATAAAAAAAATGGAAAGAGAAAAAATCAGTTTTCTCAAAATCGTCTCTAAAGATTTTCATTAAAATTCGTCTCTAGGCGTTGATTAAGATTATAAATAAACTGGCTATTTCCATTGTCCCATCAAAATGACTTTTAGGGTACTTTACAAAAGTGGAAATTTTCGTATCTCAAAAACTATTTGAGATACTAAGTCACTTATCATTGAAAAAATTGTAATACTATAAAAAAACTTTTATATGAAATATATTTTTATAAAATCAACGGTTTCTGAAATATTGGCAAAATACATTAATACAATTTTGTGAGCTTTAGTTGTAAAGAGATACTACTTAAATTTAAACGCTATTTTTCTTTAATGCCAGAGAGTAAGCAAACAATTAAGTCTTTCAAGAAGTTGATGTTATTATTCCTTTAACATCTTAGGGCATTGGTTCTCAAACTACTTTTAGATTTTACCCCTTGGTCATGACTAAACAGTCTAATGTAAACCCACAACACAATTTTACTAAATTACAAGACAAATTACAGGTAATCAAGGGAGAAAATTGTCCTCAATGCTCTCAAAAACTCCTTGACACATTTAAAGTACCACCAAGTTTGGTTCTCTGGTTCTTTTGTCAATTTTACCCTGATAGCTGCACGCGTACTCCCTGAAAATTGTGCACGTATCCCTGGGTGAATCCCGGATTTTCGTGAGGAGGGAGGTATGCGGGTGCTCCCATCAGTATCGGGTCGGGAAGGGAGGGTGGGGTGGGGGGAGGGGGAAGGCACCTCAAAATATTTTGACATAAAAATACTTCAAAATTTGAGAGTAAATCATTTAGTAATTTTTTGGTGTAGCGCTAAACTTGAGAAAAATCCTCTACTGAAGGATATAACTCGAAATTTGCGATTAGTATTGAAATTTATTACAAGCAAATAATAAGTATATCAACAAATAGTGATTTTTAAGAGATAAATAAATTTAAACATTATAAAAATTATTATATAGAAAGTTTTTTTTATCTATTCAATCAATGAGACAAAATAGATGGAATTATTCAGATTTCGAACAATCAAACTTTAACTTCAGTCTATAATATAGCTAGTTATATCACATTCTAAATCGAAATTTTACCACTAAGTCAAACTAACACTTTATTTGTGTGATATTATTCAAAGGTTTTGCTTAAAGCATGTTATTTAAAAAATAAATTATTTTAAAAATCTGTATTTATTATTAATCATTGAAATAGTAATAATATAAATAATAAAATAAATTTAAACCTAAACAAGGTTTGTGCAAAAAGGTGAGAAGCACATTACTTAAATTTGGGTAGTTTCATCAATGCCTGTTTTCACCAATTTAATGCTTCATGGTATTATTATAATTGTTATAGTTTCTTCAAAAGTGTGCGCACCCCATTCTTGGATCCACCCCTGGTACAGAAAGGTCTCATTTTAGACTCAATACTCGATATTTACCTATTTTATTGGTCAAAATGTATAAAAAATAAATTTAGTAGCAATGCGATAACAGTAAGATGGGTATCCCCTAATAAAATGCCGAGAATTTTAATCGGAAGTCATAATTTTAATACGAAGTGTTGACCTTTGGGGACTCAATACCGATCTTTTTTATTGTCCAAATATACAAATGAAGACGTTAGTTTTATAAAGAATATATTTATAAAATCGAAAACCGTGATTAAAAAAACTTTTTTCGTGTGTATAGTACAATTTGTTCTCGGGTTCGCTAGTGTATATTATATTACAAATTTTTAGTAAATGTCTCCATTTTTAAACAATAAAGCGAGAAAGTCCACGCGGAGTTCCGTACCATTTGCTTTTATAATTATCTATAGGATTAGTACAATTGCTATTAAATGACTAATTTAATTGGTAAGACCATATACTATGTAATATTATATGTATATATAAAACTGATATGTTAAAATACTTCAATATTATAGGAAAAGTTGGCCTTTACAAATAATAATCACCATTGGCGTGGAGAGAGGATGGGATAACCAAAACTATAAATCACTAGTCAAAAACCACCCTCAGTTCACTGAGCCAAGATTCGAACCTTTACCTCCTCGTCAACAACTATCGAGAACTACCTGCTAATCACGCGCTCGTTCGTTCTTCAAGCTGGCCACACAGTCGCTCAATCGCTCATTTTCTCTCGCTCTTGTCAGTCTGGCCGAACCCTTAGGCTGTTTGTGTAATATATTATTTGAACCGTTCTAGTTTGTAAATCGTGGAAGGATAATTCCCTATATGGAACTAGTGTTTGTCGAATATTGTTTCCCTTCTCTCACGCCTTCCCCCCTTATAAACAAAACTCATGTTATTTCACTGTTAAATTATCATATTTCTCTTCTACTCCTCCCTAGGTCCGTGTTCTGGGTTCACAGGCTAATACTCCTGCGCAGTTAAACCTCAACAAAACTGTATCTGCATCTACGTATATTTCTCTGACAGAATTAACCGCTAATATACCCAAATAGTTTACACATTCCTACCAATATCTAATCCCGAGGTATTGCTGATCAACCCATTTCAACCCTGATCGAAGGGTTAAAACCTGTTAACTTGATTAGTTTATACAATCGATCATCCGGCTAGGCTCTACTCTACTCATTAATTTGTACAAGAATTCGCCTAGCTGTACATTGATTATCATATGAGATACTTTTCAACGCTATCACTAAAATTCAGTAAAACAATTCGTTAGTAAAGTAGTTTCTTTCTATATATTAAACAGGTTATAATTACATTTATGAGGGTATTTGACATACATTTTTATAACAGCTGACTATATCTGCACAAACCTACAAGCTTAGTTAATTATACATTTTTAATTCATTCTGTTAGCTCTTCAGTAAAATAGGTAAAGCACCATTTTTTGAAATAGTATATTTTGTTCATGGGAAAATATATATTTATCTTTTTAAAATAACATAGGGTATTTGACATAGTTATTAAACTTAATGTGTTGAATGCAGATTTTTTAATTTTATCATTTATTTGTTCACGTTTTTCAACTCACGTGTTGAAATACAGATTTCACAAATATTTAAAGGGAGATTTACTTGCCTTTATAACATGAAATTTAATTATCTTGATAAAACATCTAAATAGGTTTAAGGTACTCATTTAAATTATCAACAACAGATTTTATTAGCCTAGGCATTTTGAAATAAGCCTTTCTCGTTTAAATTAAACATTTTAAGCTAAAAACGTTTTTTATTTAATTTAAAATTAGGTTTCAATTGAGCATTTAAATGTATGCTTGTTTATTGTTTTGAGAAATGTAAGTGGGAGGTAAGGGGTGTAATATGGGCTATTTAAACTTGGGAGCACAGTAAGATGAAAACAACCTCTCAACAAGGGTCATTTTACTATAAGGGATATTGAAATAAATTAGTTCGCAAGTAATTTGATAATATATCTAGTTGGATCATAAATTGCACCTTAAAATTTAACCTGTGATTTATGACCCAACTAATGTCATCAGCAAATTACTTGCGGGCTAGTCTAACCTTTTGACGGTTACAACGCCCAATACTAAGGGCCAGTTTCATAGTCAGACTTAGTACGCCTCAAGTGCGGCGCTATACTAAATACAGGACGACACCTACCTAAACCAGAATGGAATGGGCCAGTTTCCAATGCGAGAATGGCCCATTCCATTCGAGTTTAGATAGGTGTCGTCATGTACTTAGTGTAGCGCCGCACTTGAGGCGTACTAAGTCTGACTATGAAACTGGCCCTAAGCCGTTATTTTAACAGTGTGAAAGAGTAAGCTCCAATCCCACAGATGACAAATTCTTAGAAATTCTTGGAGCGAAAGCCCCATATTTCAGTCAACCAATGTTCGAGACAATCTGATTAGAAAGGTTTTTTTTTCCATTAATGATACCTGATTGTTCTCGACCAAGATCACCAAACACATTTTTGCATAAACCCACTATAATTTAAATAGTTTCGGGGGGTGAGAGGGCGGTGTATTGGAAAGGAATATCAAAATCATTGCATAGGTGTATTTAAATGATGAGATATATTTTAACCAAACATATGGTATAGCAGTGAATGTATCTAAAATATGACTTTTTACTATTTGGCAAATAAGATTTTTCTGTATTATATAATATTATAGTCCCATGGTCTAGTTTAAATCTCGATGTTTGTGAGTGTATCTTCGTTTTTTGCCAGATGTTTGGATCAAATGGGGTTTTATAGTAGAAAGTTGGTTATCATGGTTATAAAATACTTGATACAATGAGATAATGAGCAAGGATAATAAGGGAAGTAGTAAATTCAAATGTTTTAGCGTGAGGAGAGTATAAAATAACCAAGTGATAAATTATATCCCCAATGTTGTTCTATTATATGAGTATTCACTACGTCTCACTACCTATTCGGACTATTCACTTATTTACAGTAAGGTGTTGGGATGAGGAAATTAGAATTCAGGGCAAGTGTACTCCAAATTTTAGGGAAAGAAGAGTGTGTATTCATTTTAGAAAACATACCCTCAATGTACTCGTCCAGGATTGGAACTAAGAGCTTCTAATCATCAGAAAATTAATATATTGCGAAAGTGATGACTTAGACCGGTGGTCTTCAACACAGGGAACGTGTACCCCCGGTGGTACGTGAAGAAATCTTAGGAGCTACGAAAAATGTTAAATATATATTATTTCATTATAAATACCGAATAATAAGAGCCAGATATATAGCTAGCTACAATAAATTTGGGAGTTAAAGAGAAGCAATCTGGGAGCTTCAGTTTTATTTTAAAAATAACCCGCCTCGGTGGCGTAGGTGGCTTAAGCGCTAGTCGTGTTGAGCTCGACTGCAGAGGACAGGGAGATCGAGGTTCGAATCTCGGTCCAGTGAACTGGGGGTGGTTCTTCCTACATGGTTCTCCACTCTCCCTCCACGCAAATGTGGATTCTCTTCCCATAATTCAACCTTCCCAGTTCCTAATCCATTAGCGTAATTAGTATTTAAAGCGTATAACCCGAACAGTTAGTAAGATATACTTTATATATTTTGCGTTATGTACCAACAACTTGGGACGCACAAAGTTGAAGAGAAATTATATCTGGAGGTTTGCGAATCAAAAAAAGTTAAATACAATTTTCTAAGACCACCCTACTACTGATATAGGTAAAATATTTATTTCTGTCTCTAACGATTCAGTTTATCGAGCATCTAGCACCATAAATCTCGTGATCAATGGTATTGCTTCCCAAATGTGTCATCCATGATTTCAATATAGTATTCTCGTATTTGTGGAATTTCTTGAATTTAATTACTAATAGCTCTGACTAGTAATATAAAATGTTGTGTTTGGAAAATAAATTAATTTCATTAAAAAATGCTTGTCATACTTTTTATTTAAGGTGAGAATTTAGGAGATGGAGGAAAAAAGTCAGTGTTTTGCAGTTTTTATGGCAAAACTTTTTTTGATCAAAATAAATAAAATATGTCTTGAGTAGAAATATTAGAGTTTATCTTTCTTTACAAGTTGATATCAAAAGTTGTTTAAATGAAGAGAAAAAGTTGTCATTAATTTCATGAAGCCCTTGATAAATATTAAAGAACCATTGATATAATCATGTGAAGAAAATTAAACCCTTTTACTCCTGGAGTAATATTTGATTTGTTTTGTCAAAAAAAAAAAATTGTAATAAAAACTGCAAAAACACTTACCATTCTCTTTACCCTTACATTCCCACCTTAAGACGAAACCTTTTAAAACCCTACTGTCAAATATACATATAATATTGCTTTCGTGTTTGTATGGCGTTAAATACTTGTTGGAACATTATGGAACTGAAACAGCGTATTTATTAAATTACTTGGTCAACCATGGAAACAGCCTTAATAACTTTGGTGTTGAACAGCGACCAACTCTTGATATACTCAAACCAAATAACAAAAATTCCTTCCACAAACACTGCGATACATTTTGCTATAATATTAGGTTACAAGAAACCGCCAGTGGGTTCTGACATTCATAACCAAAATATACGAAGGGAATAATATGTTTCTCAACCCCTTTCCGCTAGAATATGGAGCCTCTATGAAGGGCAAGTTGAACGATATTAAATATTTGATGGACGTTTCACTAGCGATCCTACTATATTATTATTATTAGCACCGCGTCTTACTACCCGTTCGGGTTATATGCACTTACGCTAATATGTAATGGTAGGGTGATTGTGAGATGAAATGAAGGACCTACAGTTTAACGTGGAATCCGGACCATGGTGGCGGCCTGGCATTCCCCACATTCACAAGATTTCTTGTCAGAGGTGAAGGAAGGGTTTGGTAATCAGATAAATCTGTGCCGGGACCGAGGATTGAACCCGGGCCGCCAGCACAGAAGTCTAACACTTTACCCCTATACCCCCAGGTCACCTACGATCCTACTATATATTTTTTGCGATGCATTTGAACATACCCATATGAAAATACAAGTTAATTAAAGCGTGAGTTAGGAAAATTAAGTTGTTTTGGTGGGACTATAACTAGAGTAGCTAACATCATAAGTGGACGAGCAGTCTAAGGCGTCACTCTCGTGTTAAACTGGCCTGTTGAAGACGGGGAGATCGGGGTTCGAATCCTGGTCAGGTCTAATGAGGGTGATTTTTTCATAAATGGCTTCCCACTCCCTTTCCTCGCAAATGTGGGTAGATTTACTTTAAAATTCTTCCTTTCTCAGCCCTACCACACTAGAGTTGTAATCATTATGTGTGTACAACCTGAACAGGTAGTAATAGGCGGTAATACAAACATTATATAAAGAGAATATATTAAGATATATCGATAACATGAACACATTTAGACTAAGGACTAGATAATAACATGAATATGAGAACAAAAAACCGTAGACTAATAATATGACTAGAAGCTACAAATATAATCAGAAATAATTGTATATAGTTGGATAATAAATAAGAAAATAAAACAAATGTGGACATCCGGTATAGTAAGATTACCTTCTACGTTTCAGCTATGGTGTAGCTCATAAGATAGGGCCATATTGTATACATTTATTTAATTTATTTGAGGTAATTAACATGAATTTTCTGAACTGACCGACAATATTAACACACGGGAATTTCTTATAGCGAGAGAAAAGAAAGGTATTTTCACATACCGTACAGGGTTCTTTTACATGCATGCCACAATCAACATGGGACTGATGGATTTATTTCCCCTCCAAAGGAAGTTGTACTACGGATTTTTATCACTCAAAAATGATCCATCGACCGGGGGGTTTTTGAACCCATGAACACCGGGGCTTGGGGTGAGAACTTTACCCCAATAATCCATAAAGTAAAACCTACTATATTTCAAGGTAAATAAAAAAGGATTTATATTTTCGCTTTAAAGTCACCATATTTCCATAACAATAATTATTAGAGACTTCAAATTTGGCACATAAGTAGGTAATTATAATTGTCTATGATACTAAAAGGAAGTATTTGTCTGTGTGCGATGCCCAGCCAAATCTACGACACGCAGAAATCTGAAATTTTTAACATAGGTGGACGGAAGGAGGTCCGAATGCACCTCAAAGCAGGATTTTTAAATTTTCAATTAGCTTTTTAACTAGGCTATTTTAAACAAATTTCTGATGAACATATTTATTATATGTTTTAGAATTACGTTTAACAGGTACGGGCACCATCGGAGGGGAGGGGGAGTAGCTTTTATAACTATTATACCATAATGGGTCATGGGAAATGCCATGAGTGATTGCTAGTATATAATATATACATGCATTTAATCATGAATATGGTTTAAAGCATAGCAAATCAACCTGCATTATCATTTAAAAGTTATGATTAACCCACAGTGATAAGATATCTTCATCAATTAATTAAATGATGTATTTATTTATTTGAGATATTTAACGTACATTAACTGAACCTACTGGTTATAGCAGTCCATTACTTATAAATAACTCAAATGTAGAATTTACTCAGACAACACCCATCCTTCCAACCATCAATTAATTCATGTGAAATGGAAGCCCCAATTTCACTAATGATAATTGTTTTGGCCATGCCAGAAATCAAACCAGGAATCCTTCTTTATTTTGTAAGACACGCTGTTAGGTTTTGGACAATTTAATTTATCGATATATTCCTAGAGTGACGACTTAGCGCCTTAAATCACGAGATAGTTGATTTGAATAAACGTTTGGAGCGGTGGTAAGATGAAGGTTGGGGGGACTATTGGACCTTAATTTTAATCACCAACAATTACTGTCTAGATACTAATTAAATGGATAGTAGAAAGAACCAGTTCGTCAGATAATAGATATCAGCGTTTGCACAACTCATAATCGAACAAGAATCTCATATATTTTGTGGATAACTACGCTAACCCCAGAGAGACTTCAACCCACCTGATGATTTTAACACACAAGAGTTTCGGAGATGGTAAGGCAGCACTTTAGGGGAGTAAATTCTTGCTGATCCCGTCCAATTTATTAGGCCAATGCCGAGTACTAAGCAAAATATAATCATGAAGGTCTCATGCTTAAAATGCAATAAAAATAATAAAATACGACAGTAAATTATTTAGTTAACGTCTGTCGGCGCCAGGTTGTTGTAAGCCGCCAGTTTCGATCCAGTAAATAAAAGTAAAGTCGGAGGGTGAGATCTCCCACAAGCTGGACCCGTCTGCTAAATAAATGAGAGAGAGAGAGAGAGAGAGATAGAAATAAGAGTCTGCGACCGAAAATTGCAACACCAGACTAACTACAATGACCACCATTGTCCGCCCTTCGCAACGCTCAAGTTGCGTGTGTTGGAAGCGGTATTTGTAGGCCACAAGCCCATCTGGCACAACTGACAACACAAACACATATATACACACACATCCATTCTAACCCTCACAGACACACTAGCCAAGTCACACACCCGCAAAACGTCAATGCGGCCAGAGGGGGAAATATATGGGGTATTTTCACATGTCTTAATGTGACTCCCCGATTTTTAATGCTAAACATTTAAATCATTATTATTATTATTATTATTATTATTAGCACCGCGTCTTACTACCCGTTCGGGTTATACGCACTTACGCTAATGTGTAATGAGAGGGTGATTGTGAGATGAAATGAAGGACCTACAGTTTAACGTGGAATCCGAACCACGGTGGTGGCCTGGCATTCCCCACATTCACAAGATGTGACATTTAAATCAACGTAATAAAATAGTTTTAATTGTTTTAGTGAATTAGGGTATTCAAACCATAGGGTTGTCCCTCACGGATAGTGTAAGAGACTTTGGTTCGAGGGGAAATATTATTATTATTATTATTATTATTATTATTATTAGCACCGCGTCTTACTACCCGTTCGGGTTATACGCACTTACGCTAATGTGTAATGGTAAGGTGATTGTGAGATGAAATTAAGGACCTACAGTTTAACGTGGAATCCGAACCACAGTGGAGACCTGGCATTTCTCACATTCACAAGATGTCTTGTCAGAGGTGAAGGAAAGGTTTGTTGATCAGATAAATCTGTGCCGGGCCCGAGCATTTTAGATAAACAAACCTCAGTACACCCTACTTAGATTCTAGCCTTGATACCCCCGTCATCGGCAGTCTAGTCTACTGCATGAGTAGCTCCTTTGACCACGCGGTGATTGAAACAGCTATTTGGGTAGTTCTACAAAGTACATTTTTTAACTGTGGAGCAAGTCCATATCAGTGAGAACACGGAGTAAACGTCAAGCCCATCTGGTTTGGTTTGTTGATGACGGGAAGTTCGGAGTTAAACACTCACCGGGAGTAGGCCTAATGGGGGTTATTTTTCCGAGTACATTTTATATTTTATTTCTACGCAAATGCGGACACATTTATTCTAAGTTTAACATTTCTCGCCCTTACCTCAATATTGAATTTAAAATGGTAATATTACGGATAGACATAAAAATTGCAAAGGAAAGAAAGGCATAAGTTTTTGTGTAGGAAGGTTAAGTAAAAAAAACACGGTGATAAATTAAATGAGGAAAATCATCTTTAGTACACTTGGCTGAATATCGGTCCTAGATCTCCTCGTTATCGAAAAAAGCAGGCTTTTCTTTCTTAAGGCCTTAAACCGGCTCTTTAAATTTCTAACGTTAAGGTTGAGTGGCAGTCCTAAGGTTTTTTATTCAACTCGTGAAATGATATAGACCTATCTTTAGAAAGTGCACATTAAACCATCCCAAACCAATTTTATTTTCAGCAGCCCGTCTTACTACCTACTTGGAAAATAAACACATGTACTATATTCGCTAGTGTGCTAGGGATAAGGAAGTTTAAATTGATGTACCCACAATCTCAAAGTGATAGAATGAAAAATAATTAAGGGAAAACCACAATCAGTGCACCCCAACGGGATTAGAACCCCAATCTCCCCACCATAGGCAGTTCAGTCTTTTGCAAGAGCGATACCCTAGACCAAGCATCCACCAAAGAGAAACCAAATCAAATGCGTTGAAGCTAATAGGTGAGAGATATGTTGATGCGTACGCGTCCCACAAAAGAGTATGACTCTTTAATTGAGATAATTTATTCCTGAACCTATAAATGTCTACTGTCCCTATACGTGGAGATGGCATCTCGTGGGACTCTCCAACAACCTGCGCGTGAATCACAATGCAAGGTCTCTTCACATTGAATCTATTTTACTTGTTTGTTTTTTACCTTGTTGGCAAAAGAACAAACACATCTTACTTGTCCCTATCGCCCGTCAGCCCACGTCTTCATCCTGACTCATTCGTCTACAAGAACCACTCCAACCATTGCTTTTAAATAACGAAGATTCAAGAATGTTGCCTACCTGTGACGTAACGGCAAGTCAAGATAGTATTTCCCATGTTAGTATATTTACGTTTCATTTGGCTGGTTATAGAGATAGAAATTGGAACTCAAAACAATATATTCTCAAATAATTCTACCAATTAGTCTTAAATTGCCCCAAAATTCATTTTTTGAGCTCAAAGTAGTATTTTTCTAAAGTTGTTTAAGATCGTCAACCGCTAAAACTACTATTTTGTTTAAACACGAAAATAACTAATAGGAATTTTTCTGCCAACATAAAGATTAAACATGTTCGGGGAATATGTCTATCTAGAATATGGAACAAGGAACAATTATTTTTGAAATGCAAATTAATGATGCCGAGGAGCAAATAATATAGTTAGTGTGTATATTCGTCAACGTAAGAGGGGAAATGATGTCAGCTAATTACCAAGCGATCTCTCAGGATTAACTATTAATTTTATTCCTTCTCTATTTCATAGGATTACACCTAAGTAGATAGCGGTAGATAACACAACTACTTGACCTATGTGCTACAAGATTTGTTTTAAAATGGAGAATAAACTCCATGGATAGCACAAGTACATAATATATGGTCAGTAAAGTTCAAACTTTTAAAGGTGTTCTTGATTAAAAACTGTATATTTATTACATCAGTAAGTACAGTTCGTATCGAAGGGATTTGAAAAGTTAAGCATATTTAGCTTAAATTGTAACATTGATATGTATTATAATATTATTATTATTATTATTATTATTATTATTATTATTATTATTATTATTAGCAGCGCGTCTTACTACCCATTCGGGTTGTACGCACTTACGCTAATGTGTAATGAATGGTAGGGTGATTGTGAGATGAAATGGAGGGCATACAGTTTAACGTGGAATCCGAACCACGTTGGTGGCCTGGCATTCCACACACTCACAAGATGTCTTGTCAGAGGTGTAGGAAGGGTTTGGAAATCAGATAAATCTGTGCTGGGACCGAGGATTGAACCCCGACCGCCAGCACAGAAGTCTGACACCTTACCCCCAGACCACCAGGTCACCCCGATATATGTATTATAAGATTCTAGTAGGGCACACATTGGCCAGGTATACACGTAAAAACATTTCCATACAATATGTGTATAGTAGAGCCTATCTATGATTGGTCAAACGAGAACAGAGAGGCGGCCGAATACATATACGTACAGTTTTAACAGACTCTGTCTACCCTGGAAACATTCCCCAACATGCCACTGATACAGTATCATTTTTATAGAAAGGGCCCATCTACTTTAACGTAATCATTTGCCAAGACATGTGATCTGCAGCTGTCACTTTGTATGAATACTATCCCTAACTCACTAGTAATATATTAAATTGTTTTCATTATTGACAGCCAAAAAAGTTATGTTTGAGTATCCTATAGTGATTTTCATTCAGAACAGCTTATATATATATATCAGAACGTGAGAATTTTGTGTTTGTGTCTAGAAAAATATTAACCATTTCTAGAAGAGCTATAAAACAGAAATTTGGTAAAGGGATTACCTTATATAATTAGAAAAGTCCCAAAATTGGAAATTTCAAGGTAGGCCACCGAGAATTTGGGGGTGTAAATAGAGAAAAAACCTAATATAGAAATTGGTTAGTTGAAATTTTGCAAGCAGGTAGAAGTAGCACACAAAATAATCACTTAAAATTTGAGCTTTAAAAGTTGTAGTGGCTGAAACAGGGAAGGAGATGGTTCAAAACTTTTAAAAACTAATAGAAAAAATAGCTTACAAGGATACCGGTAGTATAAAATCTAAGCTTGGCTGGAAGGTTAAGGGGCTACCCAAAATAACAAAATAGGCCTAATCTGATAGTTTTAAATTTGTAAGTGAGACTCTGGAAAAAAAGGGGGTGTGGTGGATATTATCTAATCCAAATTAAAAAGATGAAGAGTTTGTCTATCATGGGCGTTGCACGATATATACCACACGCAGAGGTCTGAAATTTAAAAATGAGTAGCCTCTGGGCACGAACATGTGCACCTCAAAGCTGAAATAATACAATTTTGATTATATCTACCCTAATAATTTATTGTAATCATTTCCACCTTATTACTTACCCTTTAAGGTTTTTTTAGAGAATAAATGATTTCTAATTTTTTACTTTGTCTACTCTTTATGACCTTTTTGCACCTTTTACACCTGTTTAACTTGCTTCTCTTTTTACCATAAGATATTGCTCCAGGACCTAGACAAATAATAAATATAAGGAGGTGGAAAAACAAAAAAGATCAAAAATGGTTAAAATGATAAAGGTATCTACAAAAAGGGCAAAAAGACCACAAAGACAAAATTGGGGAAAATGTAAATAAGACTAAAATGTCATAAAAGAATACAGTAAAGCAAAAAAGATAAAAAGTACAACAATGTTAAAATTGGAAAAAGCGGATGTAAATCTAATAAAAATGATAAGAGTATAAAGGTTAAAAGGAGTAGAATAAATTAAAATCGTAAAGAAATTAAAAAGTGTCAAAAGAGCCAAAAGGTTAACATGTGAAAAGAGATAAAAAGGATAAACAGGGTAAAAGTTCAAAAAGTAGTAAAATGGGTAAAAAATAATAAGGGTTTAGATAGGTTAAAAATGTATAAAAAGAGCAAAGTGGGTAAAATGGTTAAAAAGTGTAAGCGTAGTAGAAAAAGGTAAACGGGTTAAGTGTGGTGAGAAAAAAATCGAACAAAATTTTAAGTAGATTTGTCTTCAATCCTTTAACAACTAATTGTTCATGCCGTGAAACACAACTTTAATTTTTAATAATACTAACAGGCAAGAGTTCAAAGTATTGTGTATAGAGTAACTTAATCTTCAAAAGAAATGTCAGCTGTTAAATATTTTCTGATTAAATCTCTATTGTGACAGTGTGTATTAGTCAGCCTATTATCACGTTTTGTATAAAAATTTAAATCAATAAGGGATTAATATTTAAATATATTTTAAGATGTAATTAATATTCCCTGTAGTTAATTTTATGTAATTACTTTATAGATTCCCCGTGCGAAGAATTGATATACCAGCTAGTATCTCAATAAATGAATCACTTCTGTATTTTTACTTTCTAGCTATCTTACAGGTACAGAAAGTATAGTGATCGTAAAAAAAAAAAACGAAATCAAAATTTTGATGAATCTTGAAATGTCATGACCCACCGAATCCAAAATAGTTGTTTTTGACTTTCCGTCTTTCTGTCTGTATGTCTGTCTGTATATCTGTCTGTACCTCAAACAAGAGCCAAAACTGTTTAACCGATCGGGATAAAACTTGGTATCTAGGGTGTTCACAGGGTTGCCCCGAAGGGCTTTTTGAATTGGATATCCAACCCTAAAACTGAGGGTAGTTTACTGAAGGGTAAAAGAGAAAAAATCGATTTCTCAAAATTGGCTCTAACGATTTTGATTACATTTCATTTCTAAACATTTATAAATTTTCCAAACAAAATGGCTTCCCTCAATATTTCGGCAAAATGATTTAAAGGGCTCCGGTCTGATGCTTAAATTATCTTTTTTTATAATGTATACTAAACTTTTTGAGATATTAAATTATTTATCGATACAAATATGTAGGTCTCTTTAAATTACACATATTTTATAAGAAACATATTTTTATAAAATCATTAACTTTCAAGCTATAAATATATATATAATACTAGTTTTGTGTTAATGGAAAGGTCGGAGTTCAAACCCAGGCCAGGAGTGAAAAGAGGCGTTTTATGTTTTAAAGTTTTACCACGTCCCGACACACAGATCAGGGTACACTTCCGCTTTATATTACCTTCATGAACTCCCTATTAGTGTGAATATGCAGATGTACAGTACAGGTAGTAAGATGGTGGTGACTGGTAAAGACTACTTAAACTAAAGAAACCAGATGAATTTGGGAAATTTTTAAGGAATTGTATGAAATTTAGGTTGAATTTTGGCTAAACATAAAGGATAATATTAACTTATTTTTCACAACATATCTCAACACCAATCTAGGTTATATGCATGCATTAATTCTGATAATGGTGTAAGGATGAGAAAGATATAACCTTAGAATTAATGTACCACCTTTTTCGTAGAGGGAGAGTGGAAAACTATTTAGAAAAAAATTCAATTACACCTGACTGGAATTCAAACCCAGTTCTTTCCATGATTGTACATCTAGTCTAACGTTAAAGTGATGACCATCAGTTGCGGGTAGTAAAAACTTTATTTTCGGCTATATAAGAGGTAGATGCAACCGTATTAGCGTGGAGAGAGATTGAACAAAAACTTATAAAAATACCACTAGCGAGGAAACCAACATAAATTCCCCAGTCAACGGTGACCAACTGCAACACGAGTCCGCCTTTGAGCACTCATATACTTTTGCAAGTATTTACCTTATTTTCGGGATTAAATTCAAATCCTGATCTCCCAGCTCGTAGTTCTCTAACCCTTCCAGATTATGCAGGATTAATTTCAAGCAAAGCATTTTAGGAATGTTGTACAGTTACTGATGTTTATATAAGAGAATATCAAATAGAATTTAAAAAAACAAACACGCATCTACTATCACAATGAACAAAGTCCAGTACTTAACATTCCATTCCCCAGACCATCTTGGTTTAAGAAATCTTGATTAAACTGTGTGATTATTATTAGGAGGATATGAGTCAGTGTCGGTCTTTTTACGTCCATGAATGGGAAGATGATGTTTAGATTGGTCAAGTAGTTCAGTAGATCACTAGAGTAAACACTACACACCATTTGCGGGACCCATTTCCTCATTCGTTCTAGACTATTTTAAGAGTACAGTCATCTTTGTACAGTAACTCCACGCCATGGGCCTTTGAGAAAATACAAATATTAATGCGGTCTTCTTAAATAGCATTTTATTGTAATATTAAAAACTGTATCAACTGTATATTGTATCAGAAATCATAATTGATGATTATGTTACTTGGCATTTTTTTTAAGCATCGCACCTTAAAACACGTTCGGGCTGTACGCATAAATAATTATTACGCCAACGGTTTTAGGGATTAGGGAGTTTATATAAATTGGAAGTATGTACGCACTCACGTGGAAGGAGGGGGGGAAACCACTTGGGGAAAATCAGTCTCGGTACACCCGACCGAGATTCAAACCTTGATCTCTCCATCATCGGCAGTTTAATCTACTGCAAGAGTAGGGCGTTAGACCACGTGACCACCGAAAAGGGTTATTTGACGTATTATTATATTAATGTAGGTTATAGTATTTAGTAACTTTTGTAACCATCGTGTTTTTTTTTTATCTTAGTGTAGATGTATGCTTAATACTGGTTCAGAATCCCCCTAGCTTGATCTCAGATGGGGCTTAAAGTAATTTTGTGGTGCCCAGCCCCTGTAGCTAAGTGGTTATAGAATACAATCAGTGGCTTAGGAGAGCCTGTTTCTATTCCAGAACTAGTCTTGAAATCCAATTAGTAAATATTTAGGTAATAGAGTTGAGAGTGAATTATTAGACTTTGTGTACCTGGTTTAGGATAACGTTTGGGTTTACGTTTATCTACTATCCACGCTAATGATTATAGGGATGAGAAAGGTTATATTTAGACAAAATATATCCACATTGGCATGGAGAGAGAATATTTGGAAAGCCACTCTCACTACAATCCGAACAAGATTTGAATCTCTATCTCCGCACCATCGACAATCTATTCTACTGCGAGAGTGACGCCTTAGACTATTTGTCCATCAAAGCGTGTCAAACATATGTTGATGAGTCATTTGAAAATGTGTGTGTCTGAGAAGTGCACGTGGAATATAACCCTATAAACATTATATTTTGAACCTCGTCTGACTAACCTATCCAGGAAATATACAAATTTGCACTAGTGAGAATGGAATTTGAAAGGTATAAAATAGGGTAAATAGGCCTAAAACAGCATTTTAATGAAGAGAAAAAATAAAACAAGTTTTAAAAATCTCTCTTTGCACATAGTCATGAATCGATCCCCAATCTTCTTACTATTATCAAACCAGAATAAACAAGAATTACACCTCTGCCCATGTGCCCATCAGTGTGGATTGGACAGTTTCATGACGAAGTTTATTCTTATATGCATGGAAGAGAAGTTGAAGGGAAACCATTTAGGAACAAACAACCTCAGTACACATGACCAGGATTCAAACCCCAATCTCCTCATCATCAGCAGTGAATTACGAGAGTGACATCTTGGATCATTCGACCACCAAGGTGGGTAGTTTGGAATCATTCCATATAACGACGATCTTAAAGTGCTTTCTTTAAAACTAGCCCATTCGTAAGCCTAGTAAAATATGTAAAAAAAAAAGTTCCCAATATATGTCAGTAACGCATGACCTGTAAGAAACAAACAAGACAAGTGGTTGTTTTTGTTGTCTTTTTTTTTCAAAAGAAAAGTAGGTTACTCACTAACAAACATCACTAGGTTTTTAACATGTGACGCTTCCTAAAGTTTTCAACGAGCACATAAATTTTGGCGCTTCCCTTTGGTTGTAAACAATCATATCACGCTCATCTAGCGTTGGCCTATGAGTTGTGAAGAACGGACGAATATGTGGATTGTTTCCAAAATCAACTTCATCCTGGCGGCCGTCTTTTTTTTAACCCACTGGCCTGGCAAACATTTATGCAGTGAACTTCTGGGTTGATGAAACTATCAATGTGCTACTAACCAGTTGAAGATTCCCGCGTTCGTCGATTTATACAACGGATGGGAGGAAAGTTTGTGACCTTGGATTGGTGCGTGGGGATGCCAATCACACATCTAGGGACCTTTGAGGTGGCCCCACATTAGATATGCTCAAGTCAGGTCCGTTCATTTCAGGTCCACTAATATCAGCTCCACCAAGGTCTGGTAGAAAATTTATGGAAGCATGTTATTATATAAGGCGATTCACACTGTATCCGCTCGGCTAATCTTCACCAATCTCTAATCCATTCAGGTCAAGTCTGATTATCTGTGATACCATCAGATCAGGACCGATTATTTCAATACCTTTATGATCTGGAATAAAAAGTTTGTATTAACGTTATTAAAAGGGACGCCGCGAACTGGATCCAATCAGCTTATGTCAGCCTATATCAGGTTCGTTCAGGCCCAGTCCAATCCACTCAGATCCACTCTTTTCATAAAAGGTTTGGAAGAATTTTATTATGTGTGGATCTTCACGCTATATCCTTTTGATTAATGTCAGCCGAGTATTATAGGGAAGGAATAGTTTAGATGAAGGCAGGGTTTTCTAGAACGTGAAGAAAGCCAAAGTATTAACGGTGAAAGCCAAAAATACCTAGGTCTGCGTAAAAGTGGTGAGTAGATACATTGACGACTATAAAAATAAGGTTGTTTGTGTTATGCTCCAAATACAAGGGTGATGTTTAGTAGTTTATTCGGTGGATACACTTTTAAATAAGTAAATATATCAACTTTTATGTAATAACCAATACAGTAGCTACTACGATGTATACGAAGCACCATAAAAAATTCATTGTTTTCATCGTTGTTCCGTGAATAGTTAATGTCTTTAACAATAATATAATTAATTTAAAAAGAGTTTATTTGTGTTTTAATTACAAATTTAAAATTTTCTAGAATGATATCTGGAGAGGGTTCAATCCTCGGTCCCGGCACAGATTTATCTGATTACCAAACCCTTCCCTCACCTCTGACAAGACGTGTATTAATCACAACTTGTAGAATGTGTGGAATGCCAGGCCTCCACCGTGGTTCGGATTCCACGTTAAATTGTAGGCCCTTCATTTCATCTCACAATCACCCTACCTTTACACATTAGCCTGGGTGCGTATGACCCGAACGGGCAGTAAGACGCGGTGCTAATAGTAATAATTATAATAATCAATATCTGGAGAGGTTTAAGCTAAACTAATATTTGGAAATTGATTGATCTTATTACTCAGTCAGATATTGTTTCAAGTAGCAATTTGTTTTTCAATCTGTCCGGGTTATGAACAACTCCCCCATCACCTTCACCCTCGTCTAACTAACCATTCAAGGCTATAAGTATATTAATAATTACGCTAGTGGAGTAGGGATGAATAATAGAGAGTTTAGAGGAAGTGTAGCCGAATTTGCGCGAAGGGAGAGCAATAAACCATATATAAAAATCTATATTCAGTACACCCAGACAGGATTAAAACCTCTACCTCCATAACGTGATTAAACTACTGGAATAAATTTATACTTGTGTAGTGACTAATAACTTTAAAAGGAATTGTTGGAGCTAAAGTGTTCACATTGACTAAGGTATCATTTTCAATATAGGTTTGATTATTATTATTATTATTATTATTATTATTATTATTATAAGCACCACGTATTACCACCCGTTCGGGGTATATGCACTTATGATAATTTGTAATGGTAAAGTGAATGTGAGATGAAATGGAGGACCTACAGTTTAACGTGGGATCCGAACCACGATGGAGGCCTGGTATTCCCCACATTCACAAGTTGTGATTAATACACGTCTTGTCAGATGCGAAGGAAGGGTTTGGTAATCAGATAAATCTGTGCCGGGACGAAGGATTGAGTCCCGGACCCCCAACACAGAATTCCGACACCTTTCCCCTAGACCAACAGGTCACCTATAGGTTTGATGAAAGGTAAATGGAGAATTCGAGGGTTGAATCTCAGCAATGAACACACTACACACTCTATTTATTTATCAGTGTATTTCTCCAATACCTTCAGCTGACTAATGAAGGTGCATTTTCTTTAGGTTATTCCACTAATTCTTTTATTTTTGAAGATGTTGGTATAGATATTCATATTGATAACGTTAAAATAAAAGAAATTAAAATTTATTCAAAATATTTTGTTGTAATTTTAACGTATAACATAACACTAATTAAATATTTTTATTTAATATCTTACTAAGATTTTGTTTAAAGAATATATTCTTGCTTTAATAATACACTACTTTAGGCTAACATTAAATAACAAACTTGATTAAGAGAATAATGAATATACAATGATAGAAAAAATTAGCAGGCTTAAGCTTTATAAAAAGTCCCACGAGGAAAATTTAATTTTGCTTTATTGTATTCCTCGTGAAATGAATATTTGCCAATTTCCAATATCGGGTGTAAATTAGGTGATTTATCAAATAGTTAATTAAAAACCAACTTTGTAACAAATCAAGTATTACAATTAATAAACCACATAAATGAGCAATCTCTTCCAATGCTAACTAGATACAGTAAAATGTGCATAGGAAAGGCCTTTTCTGACAGCTAGAGAAGTTACTAGATCTACTTTCAAGATTATGTTATCTGAATCTTACACTTTTGATAAATATCATCAATACCTATAAACTAACACCGATAAAATAATTACATAATATTATCCATTTTGGCCTCAAAAATATATGTTTGTATTTTATAAGAGATCTTTCCCATGATATTTGGACTGTATTTTTACACTATGAAATGAAGTGAAGCGTATGAGTACGAAACAAACAATAGTGCGAGGTTTTACCGTTACATCACATAAAATAGGCTCAAACTATTCGATTTTGTGGAGGGCTTGGCGTATTTGGAATATTATTTTGAAAACCAAACACGAAACAAACCTATGATAAGAGGTCACTCTACTAAAATCTGCAATTTCTCTCATGATTTGACATAGGAATTTTTATTTTCCTTTCTCTTTGATTTTTAAATGCAACTAACATGTTGACGAGATAAATGAGTAAACAAATCTCGTTTCTATTTTTTATAATTCTTATTTGTTTATCAGCAATTTCAGAAAGTTTCAGCTTTCATATAATATACATACATAATAGTTAGAAATTTAATAATATAGATTCAATCCCAGCTCCTCCAACATATCACAAACCTCCAATAAGAATTATCAAATATTTAAAAATTATGCTATTTAAAGTAAAGTAAGTATATTCCTGGCAATTTTGTTGTATTAATGGTCCACTTTTCATTGTGTTTATTTTATGAACAACGTCAGTGAATGTAATGTGTTAAAAAAAATCGTACTATTCATAATACATGAATATAAATTTAGCCTTTTTTACATCCATTACTGTTTTCAGAGAATTCAAACCATATCTTTTCCACTACTGGTTTGCTAGGTCTGTCATAGCTTTATATGTCTTGTAACCTGCTAGGTCTGTCATAGCTTTATATGTCTTATAACCTATCGTAAGATTATGATAGGCATAACAACCAGTCCCCAGCCGTTAATGTATCCCTGTGAAAGGGTAAACCCATATTGTAATCAATGATATATTTCCGTACATGCCAGGAATCAAACCAAGGACCCTTAATTCAGTAGGCAGACACGCTATCCAGTGAGCTTAAAACATTGCCTAAGTTTAAGAATTTATTTACGAATCAGACGTAATGATACCACGTGCCGTTGATGGTGTGTGGATCACTGGTTGAGAGACATTGGGCCAGACTAAACCTTGTTTTTTTTTGTTTTTGTTATTAAGAAAGTGAGCCTTGCCTTCATCCAAACAGTATTGAGATTCAGGCTCCAGGGTCTAGACTCACTTGGGGGGACGGAATTAATGTGATAGTTCAATGGCGTGGGCAAGTATAGGTCTTAGGCCTAACGGACATATTGTAAGGTGTTTCGATGAAGAGGATGAGAGGCCAGGTTGTAGAATGGAGGATTCTTAAGTGGAGAATTTGATAGAGTGGACAAAGGGTGTGGGATTGACTGCTCGTTTCTAATTTATGCCAGTCTAGACTTTCCGCGAGAGGTTGAAATGTAGCTACGTAGAACGTAGAGTTAAAAAGTTAAAGTGAGACCTATAAGTGTGATGTAATTTTTAAACTTATTTTAAATCGTACGTAAGTATAAACACTACTGTAGTAGTTAAATAAGTGGTTGGACAACGTTTATAGTAATCTAATTCTTTAGCTTTAATATTTGGCTCATTTTTAACACGTGAAATGAAACAAAATTATATTGTAAGTAAAATTTAGAATTTTTTTTTTACTTCTTATACTATAAAGGTTATATGATTATAACACTAAACCTATCAATGATCATTACAGGTCTTCATCTCATCTTTGAACCAGTACATACATGTGGCTTATCGTCTTTAGTTTCAAAACACAAACGTGTAAATTATCAATCTTGGTTTTCAACGCTACAATTTGCAATTAAACTGCACATAGTCCTATAAGTTTTAATATATAACCTAAATAAACTTATTTAAAGACTTGGCTTTCATCTTAATCTAGTTATTTTTATCATAATTTTATCTACAGATGATTTGTAATCGTGCCATGTAATCCCACAAAGTGAACACTCGTGTCCATCAATACTCGCTTCCCGTTGTAATGGTTATTGAAAACCTTTTACTGCATTTACGGAATCTGTCTTATCTTACTTAATAGTCAGGAATGATTATGTCGTATTATAGCCTAAGATGTTTGTTTGTAAGCAATTAGATGAATACTTATATTGATATTCTCAATAAACATAGAATATATCAATTATTGGTTTTAAATCCAATCTTAGCTAGTCATAGTAAAATATTCTCAATTTACAAATCAATGTTTATAGACTTAGTCATACACTACATGTGTTTCCTTTGAATCACCTCGTTTTGATGTGAAAAGTTTCGATGTCTTAAAACAATAATACTTAGCACCGCGTCATACTACCCGTTCGGGTTATACGCTTTAAGTACTAATTACGCTAATGGATTAGGAATTGGGAGGGTTGAATTAGAGGAAGTGAACCCGCAATTTGAGTGGAGGGAGAGTGGAAAACCATTTATGAAAAACCACCCCCAGTTCACCCGAACAAGATTCGAACCTCGATCTCCCCGTCCTCAGGAGTCGAGCTCAACACGACTAGCGCGTTAGCCAACTACGCCACCGAGGCGGGTGTCTTAATACAATATCTGGTCTTGGTACACCCTGTAAAATTCATCTTAACGATATTAACTCTTTTTAATTAACACAAACTTAATTATTTTCATTTAGGCCAGCTTCATATTTTTAGTTCATCCATTTATATGAAAATTATTTATAGAGTGTATTTTTTTTTTTTGAGAATGTTGAGCAATAAATATAGCTCTTTTACTTTGGGTTTGAAACAAAAATTTTATTTAAAAAAATGTTTATTGCTTTTTATTAAATAGATAAAAAAATATCTTAGGAAGACTATTCCCTAAACTGTTTGGGAAAAAGTAGTTTATTTATGTAATAATATGACTAGAAGCTTACAAAGTATTTTAATTTTCTTTACTTATCTAGATGGTTAGACTAGTTTTATTTTCAATCAATGTTTTAATAAGTTCTATAAATAGGACTATATTTAAAAATTCGAGTTTTAAGATTTATTAAAAAAAAAATATATATATATATACATATATATATATATATATATATATATATATATACACACACACTAATGTAATGAGCATACGTGTGAGTAAACTAATAAACGCAACCAAGTTAGTTTTATGTTTAGTAAATAGATTAATTCAAATAGGCCTTATGCATTTAAAAATAATTGTTAAATAGCTTTTTTTAATAAAAATATAAGCCATCCATTAAAATACCTATATGAAATAAACAGTCTAGTCCAATGTATCGTGAGAGCCATAGTTAGTATATAACATATGTGTGTCGCTTTTGATCTTTGCCACTCTGTGGAAGAGCCGCTGCGTATTGTCAATTAGTCCTAACTAGTACTAAGTTCGCTTATAGTTCATTACGCCGACATTCAGCTGTCTCTCCATAAACTCGAAACAGTAACAACGATCAAGACATAACGTTGGGAGAGCGAATGATTTTGAAGATATTGCCACTAATTTCAAAGAGAGTCTAATAACTTTCTTTTATAGGAGAGGATTTATTTCTTGTATATACCCAGCGAATGTGAACGATTCCATCAAGATTCGTCAAGATGTGATGACAAAACTGTTACTTGTAAAACTTCTGACATTTATAGGATGTCGTAATTTTACCCTCATAACCATTTTAAGAAAGCTATACGTTTCATCGTTTTGTCCAACCCAACACAAATACACTTGTCAGATAGAGATAGTGCTAATTTAAAGGTTGCGTTAAACGGACAATGGAATGAAAGTTTTTAAAGTCTAGAAAAAAAGAATGTATTTATGTGGAACGACCTTGAAGTAGTGTAAACACATTTTTACTTATGACATGTAGACGAAATTTAACGGGAAAACCTTATATGTATAGATTATAGTTATTTTGGATACAATACATCTGAAATATATATTGTTTATTGTAACCTATTAAACAGTCAAGCATTTTAATTTTAAAAAGGTCGGTTCTTACATACTAAACAAAACTAAACACAATCGTTTGAAGTACAGTAAGTTTAAGTTTACGTTTAAAATTTCCCGTCTATTTATTTTTAACTAAATAAAGTATTTAAAGTAAGGATTTAAACTATTTTTATGTTATTCTTGTTGGAAACCAATGTTATCTGCTCGTGATTTTCTATCAAATACTTTACACAACATTTTCATATTTATTTAAGCAATAATATGTAATTACTGACGTTTTTAAAGTTATTAATTACTGTAGTAAAACTTGAATAAAGGTGCCTTAAATATATTTATTAAACAACGAAACTATAAAGTGACAGATTATCCTATTCAGAATAGATAAAATAGGGTATGTCACCTTAAAACTTTGGTTATAGACTGATTGTAGAATGTGTAGTTGTTTGTTGGTAATTAGTATATTTTTAAATAACTAGTAGTTTATAATATTATTATGTTTAAAATTAATATCTTGTATTCGATATTAAGAGCTAAGACTATATTTTTATTTGTGAATTCTATCAATTATAATGTGTATTACTGAGTCAATATTTGAACTGTTTGAACTCACGCAGGATATATTTTATGTTTGTAATATATGTAAAGAAAATAAGCAAAATTCGTACTAAACATTTTTAATCATTTGCTTGGAATTAATAAATTATGAAACAATATAGATCAATTGTTTTCTTGATGGGTTACTTTTGAACTATTGGATTGGAGAAGGTTAACCACGTCTCTAGCGAATAGACTTATTTATCAAGTATATTTTTTAATATTAAAGTTAAGAAATACAGTATTGCTTAGTCCATGTTTTGAATAAAAATAAAAATAAAATTGATCCTTTGGCTAACGATAGCATATCAATTTTTTTCTATTATAAGCCTTGGATTTCCATTTACGTTTTTAGTAAATATACAAAACAAGATCAAGTATAGGAGATGACAGCAGTTTTATTTTCCAAATAAAAAGATTAGTGTGTCAATAAATTGCTGCACTCACCAGCCACGATGGTGTGCGAAATAATCTACCTCTGGGAATGCCTGGGTTGATCCACGGCTGCGGGCAAAGATTGGCAGCTGGCAACTCCGTCTCAAAACAGTGGCCACTTCCTCTTCTGTATCCAATATAAACTACTAAATTAATCAAGTCCTTCTTATGCCACCTTTAATGGTCATATGAAATCTCAAACTCAATTCACAACATGTCACTCACTTCAGCTGTTTTCATCAGATTTAAGAATTTACCTTTAAAATATAATATGGGTCAATTTCCCCCACCCCACAACACTTTAAAGTAAAATAAAGCCCGCACTAAATATGCGGTTCTCTAGTTCAAAAACACTATCCTTATATATAAAAACACTTTTATCTTAGAGTATTCTAAATGCTAACACCTTATTTATTAAAATGTAGCATAGAATTAAACTAAAAAACAGCGAATATGTTGGTCTGTAAATATCAGAACGTTTCTGTCATTTCGTCAGTTGTATTAATTAATTTTTAACACTTTTTAAACGTATTTAAATAAAACAAGTTCGTTTTTTTACGTTTCACTGATCTGAATGAAATAAAGTCCAACATTTACGATTGTTCTTTTTATCGTTATGATGCGGGCATGAGGTCAACTACAAGTATCAGTTTGTTTACATGTGGGGAGGTTAACTGTAGTGAATAAAAACGGCTGAGGGAGAAAAAAAATAGGAATAGCTCTATCGACAACACGTCCGTCTCTAGAGGTTGCGCGCAGCAAACTGAAGTGATGCTTGCTGCCGCCAGTTCGATCCAACACCGCATTGAAACCCAAGGCTTTGCAAAGAGCTTTATGCTTTGCCGAGGTTCCCGATTCTATTGTGAGGAGGGACAGAAAGAGAGAGAGAGAGATTGAGCGAGTGAGAGGAGGGAGCAGAAACGGGGAGGATTCTCTATCTTTCTCAATCCCCTTGCCGAACCTGCGCCTTTGGCCCAAACCTCCCTCAAGTCTATCGCACCAGCTTCCAGCCCCCTTTAGAATACATGACCTACTCTCTCTTTCTCTCTCTTTCTCTCACACACGTAGCGTCGCGCATGCGCGTCAGTGTATGCCCTCCAGGGGGGGTTAGGTCTCGATTATTGGAAGAGCCAAGATTTTTTTCGGTTGGTGTGAGGTATTAGTGGAATAGCCCACGAAGTTGGGGAGGATATCTTAGGCACAGGACAGATGAATATTCTTGATGACACTTTTAAGTCATTTCAGTTAAAAGAGTAATTTTGACGTGTGAATGTTGTTTTAATATCCCGAGCCATCCATCGTACAATTGAAATAAACAAATAAAAACGACGATGAATCATCTTATTAGAATGTCTAACACTTTAAATTTGTTTAATAAGAACGTATCTGTAAAAAAAATATATATTATAACAAACTTTTATAATTTAAACTTAAGTTTCATATTTATAATGATCAAATTAATAATAATAATAATAATAATAATAATAATAATAATAATAATAGCACCGCGTCTTACTACCCGTTCGGGTTATACGCTTTAAGTACTAATTACGCTAATGGATTAGGAATTGGGAAGGTCAAATTAGAGGAAGTGAACCCACATTTGCGTGGAGGAAGAGTGGAAAACCATTTAGGAAAAACCACCCCCCGTTCACCCGACCGAGATTTGAACCTCGATCTCCCCGTCCTCAGCAGTAGAGTTCTACGACAAGCGTGTTAGCCAACTACACCACCGAAGCGGGTGTGATCGAATTAATCATTTACATAAGTAAAATTGTTTCTTATCTAACAATGAAAGTTCTTCCTCTACTTTTTATTTTATAAATATGTCCTTGATGTAACAACTTTGTAATGTCTTAAATCAAATAATATTTCAACTTTTGTAGTATTAGGTGCAGGGGATGGACTTCAAAACCCGACCAGCTTAACTAAAGTTTTTATTTATAATAGCTACTTACTATCCGTTCGGGTTATACGCCTTTATAATTATTAGGCTAATGTTTTAGAAATGTGAAAGGCTGAATTTATAGGAAGTGTACCCACATTTGCGTGGAAGGGATAGACGAGAACCATTTACGAAACAACTGTTTATTTATATTCATAAAAAATATGCTATCAAGCACCACTTGATATCCACGCGTTTACTATATTATCGGAAGGATAATAAAGAAGGGAGTGAGAGTGGGAAACAATATGATAAACATGCAACCAGCCAGGATTCGATCTCCAGCATCTATGCTACCAACAAACCAGAAAAGATGAGATGAAAATCCTTGCCCGGGTGCCTATCAGAGCGATTCTCCTCAAAATGTGATATTTAACCAAAAAAGGATTCCTTTTTTATTCAAAGGAGCTTGCTCCAGTGTTTTATACCTTATACCTTTATACTTGTTCACCCTAAATTAAGGAGATAAAAAACTTTACACCTAGATCCCACATCTCCAATTTATCGTCTTACGAATAGGAATCAAGAAAACTTTAAAACAACCAAATTTCAATATCGTTGAGAATCGAACACTGGAGTCTTCTATCACTAAACATACTCTATATATAACGACATAATAATTGATATTTATTATAGTTGCATTAAGGAGAAACATGAATTTATAATATAAGTAACATACTTAGATGTTACATATACTTAAATTGATTGGTATAACTTTTTTGGTCAATTAATTCAAGATAAAAATAAGAAACAAAACGTGCAAGATAATATATTTCAGGAAAAAACCTAATTATCATGAATTATGAAGTCAATTAAAACTGGTACAATAACATTTCGAAAAAATCGTCAGTGAGATTGTTACAATAATATGGTTCGGAACTTATTATTTACTGGTTTTCTGCTAATTTAATAAGTGATTTAGTTTGTGAGGTTTGGGTCCAAAGAAGATTATTTATTTATTTTAATTCACACGTCTCAAAATAAAGGCGAATATAGTCTATGGTTAAAGCCATGGTGTCATTTGAGGAGAGGGGATAAAAGAAATGAACACTCATTCGACAAGAGGGATTGGTAAAACCGAAGTAAGGTGGAAAATCAAACCTGAGAGATATTCGAATTTTAACCTCCTCGTCATAGATGATCTAGGTCTGAGAGCCTAGTGCCTTAGACCACAATTACCCAAGCAATGGTTTATTTTTAGTTTTTTACTAAATGTTTAAAGAAATATTTATTCAACAAATTTTCTCTTAAGCCTTGTATAAAAAAAACTGAGTTATTGACTATTTCTAAGAATAGCTTAAAAGTGTGGCAACATGGAAAATAATATATATTTCAAACAGGCCTCTTATTCTTTACGATAGTTAAAATAATTAAATTACAAGGAACAACCCCATTGCTTTCTACAACAGTCCCTACAATAGTCGCGTTATTTATAATTTCTGAAAAAAAAAATACATTTCTTGCGGGGCTGTCACACGGGTCTGAGAGACTAAAAACAAGTGTGGTACCTTGTCCACTTCCGATATACTTCAAAGTAGGTAAACAAATTCGGCCTGTGCGCTTTCAGTAGGCTTACTTAACCGTCTTGTTTTCAAGCAATGACGTATTATTCAGGATTGTACCACTAAACTGTTGTTTCCTCTTCACTGTCAATTTAATTGACCCCATACAAAATTATGTTATGAGTGGATGTATATTGGCCTCGAAGGTCAAGTTCGAAACTGAATGGAAGTTAACCAATTACTAGGTTTTTTAGCACCGCGTCTTACTAATCGCTTAAGTTATGTATTAACTACGATAGTGGTTTTAGGGATTAGGAAGGTAATATCTAGAGGAGGTGTACTCGCATTTGCGTGGAGGGAAAGTAAAAAATAATTTTGGAAAAAATAATCTCTTAGTACATTCGACTGACCTCGAAAGCTCCGTCATCAGCAGTCTAGTTTACTGCGAGAGTGGCGCATTAGACCATGCGCACGCCGAAGCGGGTCGTTTACTATTAAAGTCCTGTCAAGCCTTGCTTACCTTGGTAGCAGCTTGGGAGAAGCACTTGCAATTTTTCTGACGAATAATGTGTTATAATTTGTAGATTTCTAATAAATATTTTAAATATACTTTATCTCTTTTTAAATCTTCTGTTTGAAATTAATCTGCTATTGTGTTCAATCAAATAATCATTCCAATTTTTGTTCAATTTACAAGAATTACTGGTGAAGTAAGATCATTTATAGCTTGTTTGTCTCTGACTCAGGAGGCTGAGGTTCGAATCTCGAATTGGGCACACTGAGTGTTGTTTCATCCTTAAAGGTATTTAATCTATTATTTAGGAGAATTTGGCTAAATGTTATTAACATTGAGCTTCCTAATCCTGTGCCTCCGTATCAGTTGTTGTCACTTACAACTATCTTGAATGGGCAGTAAGACATTTAACTCTAAACAAAAATAAATTAATACTCTTCCAGTCCTTAAAACTCTACTTATTGTTGTTGCTACACAAGTTAGTATTTTATTATTATTATTATTATTATTATTATTATTATTATTATTATTAACACCACGTCATACTACCCGTTCTGGTTATACGCACTTACGATAATATGTGATGGTAGGGTGATTGTGAGATGAAATAGAGGACCTACAGTGTAACGTGGAATCCGAACCACGGTGGAGGTCTGGCATCCCACACATTCACAATTTGTGATTAATACACGTCTTGTTAGAGGTGAAGGAAGCCACATCTGTTAATTAAAGAACATTTCAGCGTTTAAATAATCTCAATTTAACAATTTTTTTAATTAATATACATAGACGTTTTACAATGAATAGCGTTCAGGATTTAATACTATAAATATAACTCCAGGTTGCCACTACTTTATGACTATACAAGTAAGCTACCTTTTATTTCCAGGTTTTTAAGCAAAAATTTAGCAGTGTTTCAGATAGTTTGTATTGCAGGTATAGAGGAATGAAATTTAATTTTTCACTAATTGAACAGTTATCTTGCTTTGGGGATTAGAAAAGGATAATATGCACGTGGTGGGGAAATTTGAATCTTTAGTTCTCTTCATCCTTTAAATAAATTTAATAAAAATTCCTAAACTCACTAATATTTAGTATTTTTAATAGTTTTTGTTGAACTGACCTGTATAACCTTCCCCCCTTTTTTGGATCAGACACACACATTTCCCTCTGATTTCCGGTTTTCAATGTGCTTGGCAACCCTGGAATTAAGTAATTGTATTATCTTATTGAAACTTAATCTCCCCGTCATCATCCGTCCAATTTATTGCATGACTAACGTTTCAGACAGTGTGGCCACCAGCTCAGGTATGTCTTTGTTGGAACATTGAAAATAGCTTTTCCTTCTTAAAGGACTTTCACTGAGATTTACTAAAATTATATACTGTTAGAACAATATAATTGGACTTCCTTTTAGATTTGGTACTAGTGGCGCAGCCTAGTGCATAAACCTATTTATTTTTATTAAAAGGCCAAGTAAATAAATACGAGAATTAATATTTTTTATTAAATCATTTTTCAAGCTATCCAAAAATGCTTAAAGAACTATTAAAGCCGTATTATAAAACACAAAGTGTATTGGATTATTAGGGCCTTTCTAAAAAAGGTACAGTTAACCCCACTAAGAAAACATGAATTATGGACTATATTTTCAATTGGATCTTTGGTCTAATCTCTAATGTATAACCTCACATTACATCCTTTTATCGATTCGATTAAATTGGAAAACTTAAACTTTTAGTTCTGTTAAGAGTACGTCTTAATAGTTCTGTGAATAGTACATCTCCCTCCCTCCATGTTATTATCACTACTACAGTCTTACTAGTAGTTCTGTGTAGAGTACATCTCACTCCCTCCATGTTATTATAACTACTACAGTCTTACTAGTAGTTCTGTGTAGAGTACATCTCACTCCCTCCATGTTATTATAACTACTACAGTCTTACTAGTAGTTCTGTGTAGAGTACATCTCACTCCCTCCATGTTATTATAACTACTACAGTCTTACTAGTAGTTCTGTGTAGAGTACATCTCACTCCCTCCATGTTATTATAACTACTACAGTCTTACTAGTAGTTCTGTGTAGAGTACATCTCACTCCCTCCATGTTATTATAACTACTACAGTCTTACTAGTAGTTCTGTGTAGAGTACATCTCACTCCCTCCATGTTATTATAACTACTACAGTCTTACTAGTAGTTCTGTGTAGAGTACATCTCACTCCCTCCATGTTATTATAACTACTACAGTCTTACTAGTAGTTCTGTGTAGAGTACATCTCACTCCCTCCATGTTATTATAACTACTACAGTCTTACTAGTAGTTCTGTGTAGAGTACATCTCACTCCCTCCATGTTATTATAACTACTACAGTCTTACTAGTAGTTCTGTGTAGAGTACATCTCACTCCCTCCATGTTATTATAACTACTACAGTCTTACTAGTAGTTCTGTGTAGAGTACATCTCACTCCCTCCATGTTATTATAACTACTACAGTCTTACTAGTAGTTCTGTGTAGAGTACATCTCACTCCCTCCATGTTATTATAACTACTACAGTCTTACTAGTAGTTCTGTGTAGAGTACATCTCACTCCCTCCATGTTATTATAACTACTACAGTCTTACTAGTAGTTCTGTGTAGAGTACATCTCACTCCCTCCATGTTATTATAACTACTACAGTCTTACTAGTAGTTCTGTGTAGAGTACATCTCACTCCCTCCATGTTATTATAACTACTACAGTCTTACTAGTAGTTCTGTGTACAGTGGACCTCTCTCCATGTTATTATAACTACTACAGTCTTACTAGTAGTTCTGTGTACAGTACATCTTGCCACACCATGGTTTTTTTTTAGCACTGCGACTTATTAACCGTTTGGTTCATACGCATATGCACTAATTACCCTAATTGTTTTAGGGATTGTTAAGGCTATAATTTAGAGGAAGTATACCCACATTTACGTGGAGAGGGAGTGGAAAACCATTTGGTAAAAATCACCCTCATTACAACTGACCTATATTAAAACCTATATTGCTGCGTCATAGTCCATCTATTCTACCACGAGAGTAGGACGTTAGATTATGTGACCACCGAGGTGGGTAGCCCTCCATGTTCCATTATTGAGTTCAATTCAAAGCGATATGCTACTATTTAAGAGATAATCACTGTATTATTTTGTATGGATGTTTAAATTTGGGCATCCCTGAGAGTGTTACTGTGACTCAATTTAAGCTAGAAAATCCCTTGTTTCCCTATGTTCCTAATTTGATTGAAATCTTTAGTTAATTTATAAATTTTGGGAGACACCAAGAGAAACAGATTTACTATACGATTGCATTTTTCTATTACCGTGAACTAATTATGCATAAAAGTATTACATGATCTAAATTCACGTGCACTAATGTTCACATGATCTAAGGCATCAAACTCGCAATAAAATGGTTTAAGTGATGTGGAGGTTAAGGTTAGAATTTCTTCCGGATGCACTTGGGAAAGGGGACTCTATATAAAATATTTGATTTCGGTTTTCCCATCCACTCCCCACGATAATAATTATTGATGAAATTACTCTAAAACTACATCTCTCTTCCCACCCACAAACAACTATGGCGTTAAGGTGGTATTCAATAGGATGAGAGAAAAAGTGAGTGTTTTTGCAGTTTTTATGACAAAACATTTTTTGGGGGCAAAATAAATGACATATTTTTCCGGTAAAAACATAGAATTTAATTTTCTTCACATGATGACCTCAACAATCAACATTACTTGAATATCTTTCAAGGGTGTCCAGAATTTAATGACAACTTTTTTTTCTTAATTTAAAGAATTTCTCATCTAATACTGCTATGCTGATATTGGATATTCAGGAACTGTTGATATCAACATAGGTGAAAAAAATTAAGTTTTAATGTTTGTATTGGGGAAATGTTTTATTTATTTTAGCAAAAAAATACAATTTCTAGCAACGCCCATACATCCGTGTGCCTCCTTCCTATAACTCATGAATCAATCACATCTCATCCGGCATAGGAAAGACCACACGTCGGCTCGTAGCGTTTGGAAATCTTCAAGTCAAAGTCAGGGGTAGCTAGCGCACGCAGGTATAACAAACGCATGCACGCACGTCAAGACTCCCGTTTGCCACGCACACGTGCAAAGTCGTAACTTTCAAACCTCCCGTCGACAGTTAATATCCTGCTGACTACTAAGTAGAATTCAATTTTTTTTTAAGAATCGCTTGAGTATAACAGGGGGAACTCCATACGCCGGATATTTTTTTGTTTTGGAATTAGGGTTTCAATTCCAAAGTTGAATCGCAAAGGCATAAGAGTGCCGTTTTATTATCAAAAGCAAATAAATATTCTTGTACTACTTAGGTCATGTACTCACTTATTTGGTTCAAAAAATAAACATGAACAAATTTCCCCTCTCCCCCTTTTTATCTGTTGATTCTGTAGATATTAAAATACTCCAAGAACTATTAAACCATTCTAAATTCACCAATATTCTACTTACAACAAAAAATTACTTAAACTTTCCAATATTTCCAGAAATAACTGCAAATCATTCATGACTATTAAGATTATAATATCTAGGAAAGTAAATTTAATTTTTAGTTAAATGTATACATTTTTTCAAGCCCCATACCTTACTACCCATTCGGGGTCACGCGTATGTACTAATAACGCTAATGGGTTAGGGTTGATTAAGAATGAATTTAGAGGAAGTGTATCCCCATTTGCGTGGAGAGAGAGGGAGTCGGAAACCATTTAAGAAAAACCACCCTAAGTACACACAACTGGTTTCAAACTATGATCTCCTCGTCATCTGCAGTATAGTCTATTTCAAGATTTCAAGAGTAGAGCCTTAAACCATGCAGCCAAGGAGGCGGGATCAGCTATTGATGTTTTGAACAGGATAAGTTAAACTTGTGAAAGAAATATTATGAATTTGTTACGTAACACAAGGTTGAATGGTGTGAGGGGATATAACATGTGTTAGAATCAACGTGCTGTATTCTGCACTTCATTTTCTTTTACTTTCTTATGACACTTGGGAGAGAGGATGTATCGTTATCGTAGAAAAATAAATTGAGATTTTGAGGGATGTTGCCCTTGAGCCCTTGAAAACAAAAAGAAGGGGGCGTTTTCGTAATACCGTCATGCGTATATATGTTACTCAGCCTAGAGCTGAGACAATTCTACCATTTAGGTAAAAAATTGGTATATAATATTTTAAAATGTTATCCTAAAGATTCTTTAGAATAATCCATCCAACACTAAAATTAAGGATAGTTTACTCACAGGGGAAAAGAAAAAATCTATTTTCTCGAAAATAGGTTTAACTGTTTTGATTAATATTCGTACATTTGTACTGTTTAGCATTAAAAACAAAATGGTGAAGCTATTCATCCAGGAAAATGACTTTAAGGGTAGTTTACATTGGCATGTATCCATCTAATTTTAAACATATCCCAGAAAATATTGGATATATGAAATTGCTTGCCATAGCAAAGTTATAGGAAGGACTATTAAATATAAAAAATATTATTTCTGGATCACTTCATCTAAGTTTTAAATTCAAATGCTTATCCTACACAGGTGAACCGGGTGGTGTGAGAAGGATTAAGAAGAAATTTTACCCGCACTCTAACAATATAGCCTACTGGTTTGATAGCAAAATAAGTTAAAGCTGGGAACTCGGATGGGTGTACCAAGTGTTTGTCCCTAAATGGTATCCAACTCACCCCACACATAAATACATGCACATCTACCCTCGATATAATCTATGAGAGAAATGCATGGTTACTATAGGGAAACAGCGTTGTAATTCTTCCGATTTCATATGGTCAATCTTACCTAAAATATACGACAAATTTTGCAACACTGACTCATCGATGTTGCCACTGGCTCACTTTTATTCCAACCCACTACCTTCTGACATAGCTGGAATCTAAGATATTTGGCAACAGTTAACCGAGAGAGAGCGGAGATAAATTGAAAAGTTCTGATATTTTACTGCACCGCGATGGTCGCCAATTGAAGTGTTCTGGTTCGACGCGTTGAGCGTCGATTGGAGTTACACCGTTTAATTAGCTGGTAATTGCCCCGTTGTCGAGCACTAATTTAATCGGTCCGGTTTTTTGATGTTGTGAGTTAATTGGTATTTATAGCCCCGTGATCGAGCGCCAATTAAAGAGTTATTGTATAATTTATACACACTTTTTATTTTGACATGTTTTTATATTTAAATCTCAGTTTGTTTCTAGAGAAAATAGATCATGTCGTCGAAATATCTACGCGGCCTATTGTAGGGATCGCGGACAGGAGCTGTGCTAGTGACTAGTGAGTAGTGAGTTCTGTGCAGTACTGGACGGCAAGACGCCAAGTACCCAAGTGAGGTTCAATTGCACCATTCTTCGTATATATCCATTGCTCATGGAAGCTTCGAGAAGGTTTAGTTTAGAAAAACAAAATACAAAAACAAAATACAAGACAAAAACATCTCGGTTTTACTAGAAGGTCCGAGAGCCGGAAACTGACTCAAGTTACATTTTAAAATCTCTATTAGAATTTTCCAGAAGAGGAAGTTATTATTTAAAATATTATATTGTCAACCTGATTTGGCTGGTATACTCTGACGTCACTTACAGTTGCGTGTACCTTCTTAGAAGAAGAAGTTCTTTAAGCGCCATGTAATAGATTATAATTTAAATGAAATAAGATACGTTTATAAAATTAGGACGATATTATTGTCAATGCCTTCACATATTCTTTAGGGGCAAATCAATTACATTACAAAATATTTTATCAATTGAACCTGCAGTTCCCTTAGCGGTTATATATAGTATTGTCCAAATTATGTCTTTCCATTCCTAAACCTCTTAGCCTTTTTAAATGTTGCCAGCCTAGATGAATAGTATAACGCTGGGCAGTAAAGTGGATGGTTTTCAATCAATTTTAAGAAGGAGTAGATGTGATTTTAAATAATATAATTACAGTATATTAAACCCAGCTCATAGAAGTAAAATTACAATAGTTTTATTAACGCAAATTCTATTCAAGATAAAAAAAAAAATTCAACATTTGGATGTTGATATAGAAACCAGTTTAGTATTTATGTGAAATAACTCTTTATTATATTTGTTCATAATTCTCTTTTATTTCAAAACGAGTCGCACGCGCATTGTTAATACAACTTTTTTGTGAGCCTTTTGGTAAAAATTTTTTTTTTTTTTGTTATTCGGGAATGAACGTTTTAAGTGTATTCATTTAATTTATTTGCTCTGTTATATGTTTTCCTCGTTTTTAGACCATCACAAGCTCACGGAGATGAAGATAACATTTTCACAATCGCTCCCCTGGACAAGTATATATATATATATTTTTTTTTTCAAACATGGCGCACGCGCGCAACTACATGACCGTGTAGTTCGCAAGCATCTCGCCAGACAGCGTCTGTGTCAGTAATATCCTGCAGGCGGCCGCCCAGAAAAGCCGCTTGTCCTGGCTTTAATTAATATTCCAGTCCTGCTGGGAGAGAGATAGAGAGAATAAGAGAGTGTGAGTTTTGGTTGGGGGATGAGGGGAAGGGGGTGGAGAGAGGCTCGTGGCTTTCAATTCCACGGTTACAATTTTTTAATCCGACCACCGGGACTTCTTCTCTTTTACACACACAGCAATATATATATATATATATATATATAATAGTGATATTTTAACATTTCTACGAGTTCAGTTATGCAAAGATACGGAGGATAAAATGTAGAAAAGCTTTTCAACCAAAAAGTTAATGCTTTAACGAAATGAGTTTAGGTAACCTAAAACTTTTGTTTCGTTTTAAAATACCGCTCCATCATTTCAGGCAAAATGATATTGTACCAGGCTTATTGACAGTCAATAAAATTATAATTATTAATTCTGATCACGTCATGGTTCCAAGTTTAAATAGTATAGCTTATACGCCGTATAATGCAGGTCAGTACACCCCTCTCCAGTTCACCCCTAGAACGGTATTTAATAGTAGTTTAAACTCTCACCAGAGGCCAAGTAAAGGCAAGAGTTTGGTCTTGCTAGGTTTTACTTTAGTAAGGAGGTCAGGATTTTATTCCCAAATGGCTGTATGGAAGATTAATGGTTTTCCACATTCTCTCCATATAAATGTGTGTGTTGTGTCTTTTAATATTAACTGTCTTCTCCCTGCTATTTAAAGGGAAATATTGGGAAGCTTTGGACAGGTAGTAAGACACGGAACATAGAAGAAGAAATAATTTTTGGTTGGGTAGTAAGATTATTGATTGAGAGTATATGCTGAGCATTAAAGAAAATAGATTTTTAATCAAAATAAGTGTGTCAACTCTTATAGTCCATAGTGACCCATATATATATCATCTTTAAATTTAATTAAATGGGAAAAAACAAAATAGCAAACCAAAATACAAAATTTTGACCTTAGACTAAGATTTAATATAAAAGAAAATAATAAACAAATGTAATTAAAGTGGATTTACAAATGTAACAAGCAATAAAACCAACCCATACCACTTTGAAATTGAAACTAATTTATGATGCTTACACTTAAAAAAAAATTAATAGATTTGGGATTATTTGAAACATACCCCTTTCATGATTAGGAGTTTATTTAATGAATTCACGGTATTAATTATCAGTCATACAATTATATCCCTGTGACCCGTACATTATACATTGGATTGCCAGGGAAAATAATATCGGAGTTTTAATACTGGTCAGGTGTACTGAGTTTTTCTCCCTCTATAATAGCTTTCACTCAACTGTCCACGAAGATGAGGATACATTCCCGCTAAAATCAACCATTAGGCTTGTCCCAGTAGAACAAATTTATAGATAAGTTAATTATAGATACGTTTTAGTGCTAATGGACACTAAAACTCAGCGCATGAAAGCTTTTCTTATATTAATGTAGCTAAGTGCATTTTTAGATTCATAAATCTCTTTTTTGCCCCATTGGGGCTATCAATATTTTAAATTATACTAATAAGGTAGAAATTAGGAAGGTATAGATTAGAGTAAATGTACTTGTCTTTGCATGGAGGATGAGTAGGAAACTTTTTATGAAAAACAAATCAGTATACCCATCATAGATTCAAACCCGAAACTTACCGTCACCAGAACACTGGATTAGATGATATTAAAGTCTAGTTTGTGGGTCCATCAGTGTGAGATAAAAATAGGCTGTATACACATTAACAAGATAATCTACATGTGTACATCTAAATATATATTTCACCGTACTCTTATTAAATCAATTTTTAGATGACCATGTCTTAGACAGTAAGATATATTTTACAAAAGGGAACTAATACATAAACAGCCATATGTCAAAATGATATAATTTCATTAGGCTTTCATAAATTGGATTTTAAATGTGACTTGATCGTCTTTTCATCCGAACCTTTCAATGAGTAAAACTTTAATTCTCGAGAGACTATTTTGGACAACCCTAGACTTCAGAGTTTTCAAAACTTGAAAATAAAGAAACAGTAAGAGAAGAGCCAAACTTTGGAGACGGAGTATATACACACATACAAGTTATAATTTCATAATTTTCATGCAAGAGGTTGTGGGCTATGGCTGGGGTGTGGGTTGGGGTAAGAAGCGTAGAATGTGGGGGTTGCGGGGAAAAGGGAGTTAAGAAAGCCGAGGTGCTTCACATCATATCTAGAAGTTTGTTAAAAGGGTTGTTGGAATTTTTCCACGCGATTTGATCGTGTTGCTTTCCTCTGCCCCCCTCCTCACCCCACTTACAATCCCGTTTTCCACTTTTCGATAACGAGTTAGAAATTACAGTGAAGTGAGTCTATGTAGGCCTACGGTTTGTCATAACGAAGTCAAAATTTAGGAAGTATATCGTTTGATCAAACGTCTACGGTGTGGAAGGGGGAATATAAGGGGTGAAGAGAGGAAAATACCTCCCAACTGTGCTTTAATTAAATAATTAATTGTAATTAAAGCAAACTTTGTTAATGATTGGAAACGGTAAAAAGTTTTTTTCGTTTACTAACTAAAATGAGCAATAGAGAATTTTTATTAATAAAATATGGAACTTTTAAAATAAAACCAAACATATATGGATGTAATATTAAAATAAATTTATTAGATTTAACGTGTGATGCAAATTTTTATTTTTTTCTCTCTTTTTTCCCATCCATAATATCAGAATGTTTTCCCTATTTAGCTAAGAGTAAGGAAGTTATCATTTATAGGACATATATCAATATATGCGTAGAGCGAAAGTAAAAAAAAACAAACAGATTTTAAGTGTTGCACGTAATTCAAAGAAAAACTAAATTTTCACAGTGAAACAAATGTAATATATAGTAATAAAGCATTTTCCACTTTAAGTTTGAATTATAAGTATTAATATTGATTTTGTAAATTCGGTTTGTATGTGGAACAAGCAGAACATTTTGAAATTAAAAGTATTTCTAATCAAAACTTTAATTCAAGCTAAATCACAGATTCAATAGGGGAGTAAAAAAATTATACGATGAACTGCACAGACTTAATCTCTCTTTAATCTTAAAATAAATAAATTTACTAAAAACACGTAAGATTTGTGAAACGAAATAATATACATTGTTGCAGAAACAACCCTAGCCTACATGAAATAATAAACACTTTTAACAGAACATTGAGAAAAGAGTAGCATCTCTGTCCACACAATAGGACATAAGAATTAATTTAATTTTTAAAGACTTGAATAAAAAAATATAAATATTGGTTTATAGCTCAGAAAATATTGATTTAAAAAAAAATTTAAATAATAAAGTCGTATATTTGATAGTACTGCATCATTATAATGATACATTATTCGGTATCTCAAATAACTACGAAGTTAATATGATCAAAATTGGAAAATTCTGCTTATGTAAATTGCACAGGAAAATGAAAATTACCACTTTGATTATAATGTTAAACAGCATCTATCTATCTACCTATCCATCCATATATATATATATATAT
>CABFVZ010000929.1:118666-178782 GCA_902151445.1 Timema monikensis
GCAGATTTTCATAAAATAGATATTTTATCTTTTTTCCCTTTAGTAAACTTACCTTAATTTTAGGGTTGGATATTTAATTATTAAAATCCCTCGGGGGTCGTTATGAAAACCCTAAATACCAAGTCTTAGCCCGATCAGTTAAATTGTTTTTTCTCTAGTCTAAGATACAGACAGATGGCATCGTGAAAATACTTTTTTTTTGTATCAGGGGGTAATAAAACGTTGACATTTTTCAAAATATTGATTTTATTTATTTTTATTTTTTTACGATCAAAATACTTCTCTCTTCATTGGGTTAAGACTCAAGAGAAATTATAAAATATTATACTGTTCCATTTGTTGGCCAGTACAAAATTTACTATCTTGACCCCTTTGTGAAGATAGATGTTATCCTACGCTCAACAAAATGCGACCCGCCTCGGTGGCGTAGTTGGCTAACGTGCTAGTAGTGTTGAGCTCGACTGCTGAGGACGGGGAGATCGAGGTTATAATCTCGGTCGGGTGAACTGGGGGTGGCTTTCCCTAAATTGTTTTCCACTCTCCCTCCACCCAAATGCGGTCTTACTTCCTCTAAATTCAACCTTCCCAATTCCTTATCCATTAACGTGTTTAGTACTTAATCGTGCTAAATAAATAATATATATAAAATGCGCCTGTGGTGAAGGTAGAATTTATACAATTGATCACTCTATGCTTTATCAACCCTAGAGAACTAGAACTATTATATATAGGTTTATTTTAAATATAAGCGTCTCATTGGTTATTTGATAAATCATAAACTTTAGCTTAACACAGATACAGCTTTTGGAAATTGAAATGTAAGGGCATTTAACAGAATCCGTCTTGTGATAAGCTTAAACTTATACCAGCGAGAAAGTGGACTAAATGTCAAGAACGTATATTCTGTTTTATTGGTGACGGAGAGTTCTGGGTACAATTCCCTGCAAGGTGTTTTTGCCTATTTGGGATTTTCCTTACTGTCACTGTGTCTTAATTTCCGTGTGAGCTATACGCCTATGTACTAATTATGATAGTGTGTTAAGGATGAGTAAAGTACAATTTATATTAAGTGTACCAGCATTTGTGTGAAGGAAGATTGGAAAATCATTTATGAAAAACCATCTTCAGTACACCCGACCAGGATTCAAACTATTTTTCCGTTATCTGAGGGCCGGTCTATTGCGAGAGTGACGTATCAGGGCTCAGACCATGTGACGACCGAAGCGGGTGGAATTTCCCTGATTTTCCATGCACTTCCTATAAATTAAACCCTTGTAAGCCCTACTAAATTAATATAGTTTAATACATGTAGATTGTTAGGGTAGTACGGTACAGAGAGAGAGAGAACTACTACTACTACTACTACTACTACTACTACTACTACTACCACCCCTTTCGGTGGCCTCATGTCTTAAGGCGTCATTCTTTCAATAGAGTCTGGGATAAATCTAGTGGTTTTCCTAAATGGTTATCCACCTTCCATCCTTTCAAATGCTGATACATTGCTCATGAACCTTATCTTTCTAGTCCCTAACACAAAACAGAGTAGTTAAAAAAATCCATAGTTCATTTTCTCTTGAATTGGCCCCGTTAGAACTTCTGATCCAGTGTCAGGCGTGTAAATCATTTATCTAACCAAGCTGGTCATTGTCATATTGTTTTAAGCCTATTTTTATATATATTAAATATGATTGGATATTACAAAATATATATTCTGTTACCAATTAAACTATATTATTTTCACACATGTAGATGCGGATACTTTTTTTTCTCAATTCAGAGTGAATCTCTTCTATATAATATCTGGAAATTATTTAAATATTTTATGTTTGGTTTATTTGCCCTTAGGAAAAGTAAAATTTGGAGCGCACATGAATAATTTCAAGTATCCTATTTCTTGCCTAATTTTTTAAATTTTTTCCTGTGACATAATCAGTATATAATTTAAAATGGAAGTACGCTAGAAAAACCACTTAAGCTACTTTCGCATTTCTATACCTCGAAACATATTTCCTGCGATTATCATATTTGACCAATCGTATCAATCCCAATAAAAATTCTATTTTGTTATTAAATGAAAATAAAAGTTTTTTTTTTTAAAGTATGAAAGAATTACTCTGCTGCTTAAGGGATAGATAAGGTTGAATTTAAAGGAATAATACTAGGACTTTCACGGAGAATGAAAGAAAAAATCATTTAGGGAAAACAACCTCAGTACACGAAGCAGAATTTAAACCCTGATCTACCTGTGATTAAAAATGTAATCTATGCAAAGCTAACTAATCAGACCATCCTGCCATTGAAACGGGTAATCTCTATTTTAAACTCTAAGTTGGGAATGAAGAAGACACGAGAAAAGGTTAGTGTCCTTGCAGTTTTTGTATAAAAACAATTTTTGTGCAAAATAAATCAAATGTGGCTCCAGTACAAACATTGCCGATATAATTTTATTTTATTTACATGATGACCTCATTATTTCATGAATATCTATCACGGGTGTCCTGGAATTAAAAAAAAAAAACTTTTTCTCTTCATTTAAGAAGTTTGTCACTTAATGCCGCTCTGCTCATGACAGATATTCAACTGTTGATATTACCATGTATATAAAATTAAATTATATTTGTACTGAAGAGATATTTTATTTATTTTGGCTAAAAAACTGTTTTGTTATAGAATCTGCAAAAACACCGGGTTATTTTCTCGCGTTCCCTATACAACCACCTCAAAACAAACAACCTAACCGATAAAATCATTAAAAAAGAGCTGGTAAATTTGTCAGAGCTATATTAACATCTAGCTGTAACCATAATAGGAGACTAAAATGTCTTATAAACCTCTTTCTAACGAAATAGTAATGAGTAATAGCCCTAGACCCTTGAATCATGTGCGTCTGCCATTAATCTAGTCATCTCGTAGCTACATAAAAACAACTCTTCAAATAAAAATGATGGACATGTGTCACTCTTCTACTTAGCTGAAGCTATAAGGCATTTAAATGTTCATTTATTAAACAAAGTTATTGAAAATTAAGTCGTTTGTTTATTTGTTGGTATGTATGCACCATCTGCGGGAGCCTCTATGTCTTTGTGTGTGTGCTAGCTGAGGAGAGCGCACGCGCCTCCAGCTTCGCTTGTTTTGTTGCGAAAATGAAAGTTACGTGCTTAGCGTAGGGAATCACCTCTTCAAGAGACTAAAGCAAAGCGCTAACGTATCGCTTGCGTGTTCCGACTCCGCGAGTTACGGTAGCGTTTGAAGACATTCAGGACGTGCCGCTGTTATGTGTAGAGACTGCCAGAGCTCGTTTTTGAGGGAAAGATATTTTTTGGAATAGAGTGTTTAAATCGTTCTACCAACCTATGTTTTGACAACATACACATATTAATATTTATACTAATTTTTAGTTTCTCTCGACACCTCTGAGAGAAAGTATTGTTATTCTGAATAAAAAATCTCGCTCGATAGTGTGATAAATGTCGACGTTTCATGTCCCCCTAAAACAAAACAAAACAAATATTTTTCGCAATGCCGTCTGTCTGTACCTCGAGCTAGAGCCGAAACTATTTTACCGATTGGGCTAAGGCTTGGTATCTGAGGTGTTATTAAGGTCCTTACGAGTGGTTTTGGAATTAGATATCTAACCCTAAAGTCAAGGGTACGTTATTGAAGGGAAAAAATAAATGATTAATAATACTAATAGTAATAATAATAATTATTATTATTATTTTCTTAAAATTTGCTCTGACGATATTTATTAAATTTTATATCTAGACATTGTTTATCATTACCAACAAGAAGGAAATTCTCATTTTCTAATGAAAATTAATCTTAGGGTAGCTTACATAGAATAAATTTTACAATTTTCATCATTTCTCCACAACTATTTGAGATACAAAATTACTTATTATTGTAAAGTTGTAATACTGTCGAAGATAAAAATCTCTTATTTGAGATATATTTTATAAAACCAATAGTTTCTGAGCTATAAGCAAATATAATTATATACTTTTTAATTCAATAAATTGTATAAAATAATTCCTACTGCGTTAGATAGCTCAAAGATCGAATTAGTCTGTATTATTATGGAAAGGAAATTAGAAGATAACATTGTAAAAAGTACTTTGTGTACCCGTCCAGGTTTGAATAATGATTTAATCCTCAATTAAAATCGAAATTAATGCAAATTAGTAAAACATTACTATAATTTATTTTCTTATAGAATTTATGTCTCAGGTTGGAATGGGAAGGAGTGCGATAAAATGTGTTTTTGCAGTTTTCTTAGCTAACAATTCATCTGTTCAAAACATATAAAATAGTCCTCCGGTGGAAATATATAGTTTAATTTTCTACACAGAGTAAGCTAAGCAGCTCTTGAATATTTATCATGTGCATATTAACCTTTGACGAGAACATTTTTAAATGAATAGAAAAATTTTTCATCAAATTAAAGGACATTCTTGACAGATGCAAGAAATGTTGTGAATATAATTAAACTCTATATCTATACTAAAGCATTATCTAATTTTTTGCGGATTTTTTTGTGTGTAAAAATTGCAAAAATATTTCCCTTAACTGTCAATCCTTACCACCCAACCACAAAACGGTAAATGATCGTTTAATCGATTGTAAGTGGAAATGAATGTTACAAGTAGATATTATTCCGTTGTAGCATTCAAATAAAAAAATTTAATTTTAAATTAAAATTATTTAAATTATTAAAACATGAAAATTTTTGTTTCTACATCAAAACTATTTTTATATCCTACCAAAGTATTTGATGATGATTATTCTGTAATGTTGTTGCATGAAACTTCTATAGACACGCTCACATTATTCAGTGATGGGTTTTAATTTAATATAAATTAATTACACATATATAGTATATATATAGAATATAGAGAGTTATATACATAAGGGAAAAAAGGGTAGGAAGCAAAATACACCTGATCTAATCGTCTACTACTGTATGTTTTATTTCTCTCATTTCGTTTCTCTTAGTGATTTTTCCACTTCTAAAATATATATATTTTTTCACACGCTGTCAGCAAATTGTTCATTTCCCCATAATGTGACAGAATAGCAGATTAGTCACGTTTTGCTACACAAAATCTATACACGAAAACCCACCTCGTCACCACCCCGCCAGCTTTTCCCTTCACTCTAACTCAGTCCACGCAATGTGGTGTTGAGGGAACACTCAACCATCGGAAGTAAAAATGTCATACTGATTGTTTCTAAATAAAAATACAAAAAAATAGCTTTTTTTTGTGGCTGTAGAAAAATTACTGTTAAATATTCTTTTGTCATTTGTAGAATAGGCCTACATTTAAAAATATTTTTATTTCCATACCAATTTATATTAAAGTTATTTTATCTACAATGAGTTTTTTTTCCATTCGTATTTTTTAAAGTTTCTTGAAAATTAAATTCTATTACTCATCCTAAAGCCACTTAGTAATGATTCACGTCTAATATATCTTCGTACTTATTTTAAACTTTAATTCAACATTAAAAGATTCTTTTTATAGTATTGTGATTGAATTTTAAATTTGAATTCAATTTTAATTTCTTACCTGAGTCTCGTATTCATCACTAGAATTAATATTATTCAAATAAATATATTTTTGTGTGACCAGTAATAGCTACGAAAATTTAATGATTTGATTAAGATATTAAATTAATCTTGTATTTTAGAAGTTTTTGAAACTTAGGTTTGGATGGAGGTTCCTATACATTTAAATATATTTTTGTATCCTAGTAAATTTGTTTTAGACAAATGATTCTTTAGCCATGACGTATCGTATTTTTAGAATATGTAACTTTTAATGAATGTAAAGAATTAAGTATTATGTGATAAGTTACTCTTTGAGCACGGTAGAGCTTTCTGCACATCCATATGTAAGTGCTTTAAAATCGATTAATTCTTTTAGAAAAATGAGACTTATCTTTCTTGTTCTCAATCTATTCCAAACCATCACATTTAAAATAATCATTACCATTGTATACACTTATAGTTAGGTATTAAATGTCTAGATTTTCTTTATATTTGGCTCTATTCCTCTTGAGATTATTTATAGAATAGCTTAAATTAAGTAGCTCTTAAGCTGTAAGAGCAATCATGAGCTAAATTTAGTAGAGTAACCCCCCCATCATTGGCACGCCCGACTAAAGTCACCAACGCCTTTATTTTGTGGGGGAGAATTTTTTTAATAAAGAGCCTTATTTATATTTGTTTAGATAAACACAACGTTTTTATGACTTTTTTTTGTACATTTTACTTTTAGCACAGCATATTTCTACCCGTCTGGGTTAAACACTTATGTACTAATTACACTAATGCATTCAGTGATTAGGAAGGATATATTTATAGAAAGTATACCCTCAATTGCGTGGAGGGAGAGTGGAAAACCATTTCGGCAAACCCGCCTTTAGTACACCCTACCGAGACTCGCATCTCGATCTCCTCGTCATTGGTATTCTAGTCCACTTCTAGGGTAGCGCGTTAGACAAGATAGCCATAGAAACAGGTGACATTTTACTAACCTATTATCAAAAGTACCAAGGAGTGCCCGTGGTAGCCACGCAATAGATCGCGTCGTTAACCACCGGCAAACATTTTTCTTTGCTTCAAACGGACGGAAAAAACTCATCTCTTCATTCCATTTCTTCCGACCCAGTTTTTAAATAATATAATTTTTAAAATTCTGGCTTCAAGGTTTACATGTTCCTGCACAGCTCTCTGCGTGTGGTATATATCAAGCAATGTTCGTAACAGACAGACACAAAGACACATAAACTCTTCATTTTATTAATATAAGATAGGCCTCAATAATAGATATAATCGCATGAATTAACATTTATCTGATATTATAAACTCTCTAAGAACTAACTTATTCTCACAAAATATATATAAATTGAATGGAGATATCACCTTTTCCAGCCAAAAACACACACCAGAACTCAATATTCAGAGGACAAATCATGACAATAAGTAAGCACAAGGTCTATTCCTCAGTAATCCTAATCACTCTTCATACTTGTTTCAATGTGGATGAAAAATGAGTTTTTCTCCCATGCAATCAAAAGAGGCACGTGTTTGCAGGATTGTGAATNCTGGGGAAAAGGGAGGGGGGTTCAGTGGGTGAAGGTTGTCGGAGACAGGCCGCCATTTCTTTTTTCTTGTCGAAATAATAGTTTGGCTTATTTAGTAAAGCTTACATTGAAAGTGGACTGAGTTTGCTCTGTGTTTGTTAGTAATAGGCCAAATTGTAATAAAGTTCTAATCCATTGCGGTGCAGGGAGGGTAGGATCGCATGAGTTAAAAGATTGATATATTAATATCACAATGAGGTTGCATAAATTATATATAAACTATAGATTTTAAAACGTGATGTAAAAAAAGTATTTTTTTTGTGTGTCAAATATCATCATAAAGGCAGAAGAGAATCTTAAGGATGTTCATTAGAGAATGAATTAATTTTGATTGTGTAATTCTGTTTGAAATTTATTTGCATCAAATTTATTAACAAACTTTTGAAACAAATGAATATTATTTTGAACTTTGTCTAATATTGATATTGATATATACATAAATGGTACGATACACTCACGTAAATTTACATTTAATGTGTATTAAAGTTTCGAAGAAGTTTTTTCAAAAATAGGTTTTTATTAAGCTTTTACCCCTAAATCTAACTCATCAGCTTGTTAATCACAATAAACACTCTTAATATATAAATTCTAAACCAAATTGATCAAATATAGTTGATCAAATTCAAATTGAAAAAATATTTATTTTTAATTTATCCTAAAAAATTGTATTTGTAAAAATAAAAATGTATTCTTACTTTTCACTAAAAGCTACTCACGGATTACCATTTTGAATACAGAATTTATAATACAAAGATTTTTTCCACGATAGCAATAATGTTTCTTGATATATAAAGTAAAAATACTACGACGTTTATTGTGGCTTTAATGATTTATTAGTAAAATCACAATTATTTTCTACAAATTAATTTTTTTTATAGTGACGTAAATAATAATGTTCTACAACAATGTTAATGTCTGGATCAAAATGTTGTTAATCAGAAGTGTGCTAGTGTTTTACAGCAATAGAATAAATAAATTTCAAAAATTAACTCAAATACCACTTGAATACACTTAAGTCAAATTTAGGTACACTATTTCTGATATACGCTTCAGGGGCCGAATAGACAAAGGCGTCACTCTAGCAATAGAATGGACTGCCGATGATTGGGAGGTTGGGGTTCGGATCCATATTGGGTGTATTTAGGGTGGTATTTCCTAAATGGCTTCCAACTCTCCTTCCACGAAATTGTGGATACATTTATTTTAAATGCAACCTTGTCTATTCCTATCAAATTGGTATGATTATCTCTTTTGCACATAAATCTAAAGGTGCGATCCCAATGTGATAACTGAAACGAATACAACCACGTAACTGTAGCACCATTTCGGTAAACGATGCATGAATGGACCTCCTTTAAGGTAAATTAATGGAACCCTTTCCAATGGTGCGTCTGTGGCCGTGAGACAGTAGCGACTCCAGTGAGACGGCTTGAAACGTACGAGTCGACTAATCGGCAGAGAAGTCTAGTCGTAACAGCTGACGTGATTGGAAGTGTTTTTGTTGTAGTTTGCTTAATTTTAAGCTTGAAATGGATGGTTCCAAATTGATTGAGTTAGTGCAAGAACACCCAAGCCTATTGAACCCTAAACACTATCAATACAAAGATGCCAATGTCAGAGATAATGTATGGATGGAAGTTACGATATCATTGAAACAACCAGATGAGTAGAATATTTAATTTATTATGATAATTTAACTATAATGTATTTATTTGACATTGTTAAAAAATAGCATATTTAGATTTTCATTCCTGTCAATTGGTTCTGGTAACTTTCTTCATTTGCCAAGGTACCGAGCACGTGGTACTACTAAAGTAATAGGTGAAACCTTAACTTACTGCAAAGCCTTCAATATTTCAAAAGTCACCCCTATTCACTAAATCTGTCGATTTTTTGTTGGTAGTTTTTCTGAGTCCAAAATGGCAAAAAAAAAAAAAAAAAATTTTCTAGAAAAGCATCTCTAGGCATATTATGGAGCCAACCGGCAGTCATAATTAATCATTCTGTAATTGCAGGTTTAACATTTATTGGTGTATAAAATACACGAAATACTTGACTCAGGAAAGCAAAGGAGTTTTATAAAACTCTTCTTGCACGCAAGAGTCCTTAGTTGAAAATATCTTTTTTGTTGATTATGCAAGCATCATTTCTTGAGTAAGGTATCTTCAAATGTGTTGACAGTTTGATAGCTTAGTTTCCTTCAAGTACGTATGGTAACACGATATGTTCTCCCACTTGCCTTGGAGGAGGATAAAATCACTCATTTTTAATCAGATTTTCTAAGTTTGATTTTTCAATGAACCATTGTCACCCCCACTATCATAAGAACCTATATAAACCATTACAAATTTGTAGCTATAATCTACAAAAGCAAGCAAGACTACAGATAAAACCTTTTTATAGTTAAGAAACTGAGAATAACTTTTTCCTGGGCAAGATATCCTAACATGTTTGCCATCCACACCTGAATAGCAGTTCGGAAAATTCTATTTTTCTTCAAATTCATTCAGCTATTGAAAGAATATATTGTAATAATGGAGTCAGCATGAAAATAGCTGGAAGTATTTCGCTGCATACTTTCCACACATGTTTTACAATGTGACTCATGTAGCTCGGTGACATGCGAAATGCAAATGACAAAGATGCCTAGCTTTCTCTAGTCGCCGCTAGCCAGAAAAAATAAAAATAAAATAATTAGAGCCCTAAACAAACCTCAATTCTCTCATCGATATATAGACTGTATAGTGAAAAATAATCATGAGGTAAAATAGCAAAAATTTCTTAGAAAAAAGTCGTTATATTTTACGGATGATATCATATCAACAAATGACTCTGATTGATTCAGTGGAAGAGTGTAAAAACCGCTGAAAAAATTTCCGAGATACGTTCATGAGGCGTAAAGCAAACAATAAACAGCCCACAGGATCCGCTCGATCAACAAAATTCAGAAAATGTTACCTGGAAAACCACTTCGAATTCCTCAAACAGATTGAATACTAAAGAGAGTAAATAACCATACAAATACATACATTGATTATAATAACACTTTATGCATTTGAAGTGACACACACTTTATTAGTTTTTTATTTTAAGGCTTTGACAAATAATTTGACACACGAGTAAAATTATTATCGCATCGATTAATAAAGCCAGCAAACTGAGGACGTAGAAATAGATGGAAAACTGGCAGATCTAAAGAATTATGCTTCATAGACCTTTACTGAGATTAACATCATTGATGATAACATTATTGAAACTCTAACTTAACATCAACCTAAACACGGCAATGAAAATGAAGCGCAATCTGCTTATAAACGAGAGCAACCAAACAAAAAAGCAGCAAATAATATAGTTGGACTAAAAAAAAAATCGAGGATAGAGCCAAATTGTTGTCGGTAGTCATTGCAAAACAAACTGAAGAAAACCCAATTGATGAGTTTTTCAAAAGCATGGCAGTGTCTGCTAAGACATTGTCCCCAGCAAATCAAATTAGTGTTAAAATGCAAATTTGTCAGATTGTTGGTCAACTCGAATTAGATAAAATCTCTTACCGATTTTCATCAGCTTTGGTGTCAACCAACTATGATCTACATACGCCCATACCAACTAGGTGTATTTCTTCTCAAATCTCACTGGCTTCCTTGACTAACAATAAATTGCACTTCATGAAAAACACATCTGGCTATTGTTTTAGTTGAGTGTTCTACGTTCTCTTATTCTATATAATGTGAAGCGCAAGCTACCTATTACCTTTGCTTTGTAGTATTTTGAAAATATATTAATTTTTATTATTACGAATGAATTGCTTACCTGAGCGTTAGTCCAAGTTTTTCACTTTCAATGATCGATAAAACTTAATGAAACCGGTAAATATTCAAACGGAAATATTCTCTAAGCACTGGATCATCCTTCATAAGATGTATCAGCATAATTTTTTTTTTAAACCCTCTCCGTCCTACGCCATGTATATCTGATTATGTTCAATTCTTTTTAACATATTTAGCACAGTTAATCGATCTTATTCTTCCTCTTCATCAAGAAAATAAGATACTAGCAGCGATGTGTCCTCCATGACGTTCACGTAGCTATTGAAACTCGTGGTATTGGAAGTTGAACAAGCGACTTGACTCGTGTGGCTCTGATTGCCTACCTCTAATCGATTCAGTCATCACATTGGAATCGTACCTTAACGGGTTTTAAGACTCACTGCTAGGAAAAATAAATAAAAAATAATTATTCCAGCTGTCTCTTAGATTTATTAGTGGTACATTTGTACACAAATGCTATCAATGATTTAATCTAAGAAGTATGGGTGAGAAAGTTATTTTAGAGGAAACGCACCAACTATAGATAGAGGATAGAGGATAGAGGATGGGAAAAGTATTTGTAATGAATCAAACGTGGAAAAACGCACTCTGATCAACACAGCCCAAATGTGAATCTTGACTTACCGCCACCGAAAGTCCTGTGTATCTGGAGCTTGGTGGGTGCCTTAGCCTGAATAACCACTGGTGTAGGTGTGGTTCGTATTCATATTTGTACAGGCTGTATAGACATACTCAAATAAATGGTATCTTTAACAAGAAACTTCCTCTAGATCGCAGTTGTTTTAAAAGCTTCCACCAATCGTTACTACAGCCTAAGCCCCTTTTTCCTTCATTTTCTATTTGCTCGAGGTTGCTATTAATATATCGTTTGTGGAGGTCTAGATTTAAACAAGCTTACCACTACAACCCTCTGCAGAGCGATCAAAACAAATACAGTCCCGTGAGGCCAACTAATGCGTTTCGCTTGACAGTAAGCCACTGCTAATTTGTTAATTTGTATATGATAAAAAAGAGATAAAGAGAGAGAAATGTATATTTGATGGTTTATCATTAAATTACCACAAATCACTTAACAAATTAAAAATATATTTCTATTCATGTAACGTTAAGAAGATATTTGGTCCAAAATGTTTGTGGATACTGGGTTTTGGAGATGGTTATATAGTGATGAGATGGAGGGAATAACATTAGAATGGATCTGAAAGAGATAGGGTGTAATGAGGTCGACTGGGTACTAGCTCAAGATAGGGAAATAAAATTTAATCTTCTTATCGTTTGCATATAAACACATTTTTATATTAATAAAATTTTTGATGAACCTTGTAATCCTATAAATAACTTGTAACGTGTATTTGTGTTTTAACACTATGACTCCAAATCAAATAAAACTGAAGAGCTTTAATCTGATATTTTTACCAAGGGAGACCTCAGGTTGGGCACATAGGGTTTATCTTTCTACTCTTAAATATATTGAGAGACTGAAAACTTAAACTGTGCTATCAAAATATGTATGAATAGTTCCTGAACCAAAAACATACCTACTATACTTAACTTTGAATAAGTGTCCAGAAAAGGGGGTTGTGCAAATATATTACAGACCTGATACAATAGAACATGTAGCCTCTTATGAGCCGCTAAGAACTTTATGAGTGTACTTTTGATTATATTATTAATTTGCTTTTTATCTATTATCATGGCGAAATCAAAACTTTAAATCCAAATAGATACTAAGTAGGCCCCTTTAGTGGGGTAGATTTGGGCACTTACAGTCAGACATGGATAATAGAAAATTATTTAAAAATACATTTAAAAAAATCAAATTTTATAAACTAACTCAATCGTAATCTTTGTTTCGCATATTTGTTTTTAAATTCAAAGATCAAAACATGTTCTAGTATGTATTTAATTAATTTTATAATTTGTGGGATTTTCCAAACACATACCACTTTACCAAGTATATAAGAGAAAAAGAAAAATAATTTTAAATTTCAGTAATTACTGTACATAATAAATTACCACAAAATCTACGCTATTTTTCTGAATAGTCATCTTAGTTCCTATCAAGACAATGTAATGTTTACTAGCGTAATTTTTAATTTAAATATATAAGATTAACAGTATTTTACATATTATAATAATCAATAAATCTTTCTACTGTTTTTTTTTTAAGTTTTAGAACTTAGGTTGAGACAAAGAACATATCACAAAAATAATTACATTCACATTAATTATTATTTAATACTAGTGGACCCGACAGACGTTGTCCTGACCGAACGTTGGCTTTTCGTTTGGGTGGCATAATTGATTTCGATAATAAAACAAAAAAAAAAATATGTGATCATCACAATTACAAATTCACAATGAACTCCAATTAGTGAGTTACACAAATATTAAAAATTCAGGGTTTGTCAAGACAACATATAAAATAAAACATCTTTTCTTTCCTCAAAATCAACTATATTGAGAAAATAGTACATTACAAATACTTTGTTTCACAGTGATGGAAATGCTTTCCCATTCCGTCTGTCTGTTTCTGAAACTAATAAATTTTACTTAGAATAGGAACTGCTAGACACTTATACATACATGGTATCCATTATTAAAAATAATAATATATGGAATAGTGATCCCAACAATTTTTGGAATTTCGCCCACAACTCCACAAATATCAGCTGTATCGAAAAAAATTGCGAAGCTTGCTTACAAATTTGTATGCCGGGTACAGCTAATTTTATTTTATTGACGTACCTTCAAATATGACAAATGTCAAATTACTTTTTAATTGTTTCTATTTTCATAGTGCAAAACATATACTGTTTTGGGCCTAGAACCTTTACGGGCTTAAGCAGAACAACTTACCTATATACGTACCATCTAAATAGTATATACTTGTTGTACGAAGTACATACTATTTCGATGATACGTACAGTCAGCTGCATAGAAACCTCACCCCCTCTTATACCTAAGGTTGTGATGTTATAAAAACGGTCCGACAAAATCAATAAAGTTAGTTTTGTTTTTATCTTAATGCGAGTTGATGAACAATGTTTTTCGTATAATCCCTGAGGTGTATAAATGAACAGATTGATGTGTAATCTAGTTAATCAACGATATTAATTTTTGTTTGAAGACACGTGCAGTGATATCATGGCGATGCATTGCTGTTTGACCTGGCAATAACAAAATTTTAATTTCATCCCAGTTAGGATTGCACGTAAATGTAATGAACAAATCTGGTCGGCCGCACGCGCGCACGAAAGTCATGGCATCTTGAATGTATTCTTGCATATGACGCGGCTACCAATATATGATGATGAAAGAATATATGCGGTAACGATGTCATTGCTATTAGTGGTTCCATCAACGTTACCGACGTTACCGACAATAGGATCACGCAAATGAATGTACTCCTCAGAACGCAGCTTCGCTTGATTATACTTGATGTACCGTAATCGCTCGCTTTCAATTTTCGCATACATATCAACGATGTATTGATGAAACAGCTGGCGGCATCGGAGAATGTTGTTGTCTTCATTGGCACGAATCATAAACCGATATGCGTAGAAGTTCATCGCGCTCACTTTCTTGTTGGTTTCTGCACCAGCAAAGTAAAAATATAAATAAGACAAAAAGAAATTAATCTTACAGAAAAAGAAAAAGTAAATAATATGTAGATTGTACCTGTCACTGGATTTATTTGTTTGATGTTAAAATGATATCCATCTTCTCCTTCCCAAAATATCAACGGATATTGCAAAGCGTCGTAAGAACGATGACTGTCTTGAATTGTGTGAACCGTGTTATCTCTGTGTTGGATCCGTATATATCGACGTTCATATGCGTCGCCAACCATAACAACTGCAACTTCATTAACGGTGTGTGAATTGTATCGGCCCGCATGCTCTCCAAATGGTACTTTGTCTGCTTTATTGACGATCATGTAGTTGTCGTTTTGCAGTCTGTTTGAAACGGTATAAAACAACTGGACCAACTGGTTGTGATTTCGCAAAATCGGTTCCAAAGTCGCCACAATTTCTCGCTCCTCCATCTGCTCGATGTGGTTGTACTGGCAGCGTGCGTTTATTTTTTGCTCCTCATCGCCCATGAAGTAGATTTGCAAGAATTTTGGATCAGCATCAGGCATTGAGATTAAAGAACCTATTTGATGATATACTTGGCCCTGAATCTTAAACGTTGATTCAAAATTGCGACCATCCTCATTCTGAACGATTTTTGTTGCTCCAAATGATGTCATTTGGAAGCAAGAATTGAATTTGTGAATTTTACGCAAAAACAATTTTGATTGAGGTGTGGCTCCAGCCAATTGTGTTTTCAATGGTTCTGGTGGCGAATTCAATGGTGGAAGTACAACTTTTCCAGACGCGCAGCAGAAACCGGCCGATTCACCTTTGTATTTGAATGCATGGCAGATTGGCATTCTTTGTCCATAGCGCCGCTGACAATTTGTGAATGTGACGAATAGTCGATGTCCGACTCATATTCGAACGCAAGACGGAGAAGTGATGCGCGTGTTAATGCGCGATGTACTTGCAGGCGCTGTGGTTCATGTGCTCTGTATGCGTCAGTGGCTCGTTGACGCACCTGTCTTTGTGTCAATGCATTAGCTCGAAGGCATTGATTGCGTTGCTGTGCACTTTCATTTGCACCTGTGATTGCAACCTGGACGCTTAAATTTGCATTGTCTGTATATTGATATTCTGCCGTTCGATTTAACCGACAGGTGTAGACTATTTGTGAATTCTGTGTACGTTGACCAATATTTCCTTCTCTTCCACGAAGACATGGCATTGTTCTTTAATAAACACACAACACCTAAATATAAACAACTTATATTTTAATTTAATGAACTACATGTTTTTTTTCGATGAAACTTTTAACACTCCGTAAATTTTATAAAATCATCGACACAAATAAGCACTTAAAATAAAAATTTGCAGGTTAGATTGATTGTCATTGAATACGCATGTATATAATTTAAATTTATGGAAGATCATGTAAGATATTCACTTCAACACTGCACCTTACACATTTTACCAATGTATTTATTTGAGTACACTTGATGAAAAATACACTCAATATTCACGCGATTGTGATACATGGATTATCGTAACACGTCGTACAGAAATTGAAATGTCAAAACAACGCCAAGCCACGACGCAAGAGACTTGCACATTGTATTGATGCGCACGTCAAATACCACAGAATTCGAAATCAATGCCACCTATGTTACACAAACATAACTATGAATTATTCTCAGAAGTTCAATTATGCGTACGTCAAATACCACAGAATTCGAAATCAATGCCACCTATTGGTACATAAATATAACTATGAATTATTCTCAGAAGTTACATTATTCACTATTTAGAAGGTTTTAACGGTCAATTATTCATATTATATTCATTATTATATATATTGGGGGGAGGGGTGAAATTGTGAGGTTACATGTTCTGATATGCAAAAAATCTTTTAAAAAGATCCCCTCAAATAAATTCCCTAAAAAATAAAATTAAATCCTAGAACCCGATTGCAGCGCCACCTACCGGGTTCAATTGTGAATCAAAACCATCCATGGACCCACACAAACACACACAAAAATTTCATCAAAATCGGTCCAGCCATTTAGGAGGAGTTCAGTGACATACACACGTACAGAAGAATTATATTTTTTAAGATAAATTGTATTCTCACAGCTTCGATTAAAATTTCACATGAAAACAGACAAATAATAAAATAAACATATTGATTTATTAAGGGCTTCAATACAATTAAATAGGTTATATTGTTTACTCCTAGATATATTTTTACAGCTAGTTAATGCCCAAATAAATGTTATTCTATTGTATAGTGGAATCGTGCTAGTATGGTTGATTTCCAATAATTAAAAAAGTTACTAAAATTACGTTCACAAAATCATATCTTATTATATTCTCAGCAACCATCAATTTGTCAAATTGTATCAATGCGAATAAAATAGTTAAAATAATATTTTTTCATTTGTCCACTATTACATATTACTAAAGCGGTTTTTCTTTCAAAATGGTTCAAATTTGCATAGAGGGTAGTGGCAAAACATCTATTAAAAATGAGGACCTTAGTATGAGTAGCCAGAATTTTAGTCTTGACATCGCAATTATCGACAAACCAGATTAGACAAGACTGATGCATTCAATTGCCCACCGATATGGATCACCAGCTGTCAAGTCACTCTGACTAGATTTTTAAACTTAACGAACATTTACATTTATGTATATTTAATAAATTTATTTTAAAAGCTACCTATTTGAAATTGGAGCTATCCTTAGAAAATAAAACTTTCACATGTATGTTTAATGGAGATTGTAGAGTTTATATCACAATGTCATAAACATAAAAGTTTTCAAGATTTCTAAGAAATCAGCTCAATTCATTTTCATACTAAAAATAAAAATAGTTTCATATGAAACACGAACAATTCAACACACATACAAATACCATTATGCGAATAGTTACAAAAAGTAAAACCAACACCTAGTCCTTTAAATCGGTGGGAGTCTCCAGAACCCAAAACACAAAGGAACAGGAATAATAAAATTGTCAATACAACTATTAAAATGGAGAGCGCCGATAAAGATGTAGTTTAGACACTACTACTACTACTTAAATATATACTGTTTTGTACAAGACTACAATGACAGTGGACTGGATAATTCTAGTGGCTTTATCGTTTTTGAGGGGAGCCTAGCGATGGGAGTAGGTGCGTGAGTTGGGAGGACACACACACACACACACACACACACACACGAGACTGAAGGTGGCTTTGAGGTGGTTGAAGAGTGAGACGGGGAAAGGCTGGATTGACTGCGCGATGTGCGTGTGCGCTTTACAATAAAGGGCACGTTTACCATCTGCCACTAGAGGGCTTGGCCTTCCTCTAACATTACTTTTTTTTTTTAGTTGTGCGTGATGGTGGGCGTATGGAGGAGGAGGAGGGTGATATTTTATCATATCTCTTCCTATCAATGGGGGATTTTAAAATAAAATTTTCATACTCTTTATAAAGGTTTCTTTATATTTCTATATTTCATTGATATGAATACCACCGGGATCGTACCAATATCGGGGATCAGTAACTAGTGTATATTACAACTGAACTATAAGTCACAAGTTTGATTCCAGAAACGGGTGCATTATTTACTATCAATAGAAGTTGTAGTTTTCCCTTTCAAAGTGATGAATTCATGACCAGAAGGAAAGGATATTGTGTCTTTACTCGTTAAGTTGTAAGTTGTAGTGATATAATTAGTTGATTCAAAAAAGTGAATAATAAGTTACCTCATATAAGAAAGGAAAATATATTTTGGAACCGCTTTCGTAATATATATATTTAGGAAAAACCACCCCCAGTTCACCCGACCGAGATTCGAACCTCAATCTCCCCGTCCTCAGCAGTCGAGCTCAACACGAAAAGCGCGTTAGCCAACTAGGCCACCGAGGTGGGTCGTAATAAATAATATCAAAGTATGTAATATACGTATGTAGTAAATTATATATCAAGCCAACACATTTCGTTAAAATTTTAAGAGCTATGTTTTAGGATTGTTTATTTCATTATTTTAAGTTAAAAACAATTACGGGTATGTGTAAATTTAGAATAATTAAGTAAGAAAAATAATCTTAATAATTTCAATTTTCTTTAATATAATGACCAACAGTCACCAGACTTATACTGATCAGCACGGAAAAATAAATTATAATACGACATGTAAGAAAGAAAAAAATTAACTAAATAATGATGTAACAAAGCAAATGGAGGTTAAAAAATGATAGAGTGAAAAATCATAATTAAAATAAATAAATATGCTCAAACATATAGCTCGAATGGGTAGTAAGACACGGTGCTAAAAATAATTGTCAATTAAATTTAATTACATTTATTTATATATATATAAAAATTCCATAAATACATGTATATTAATGTGATAAACACATACTTTATCATAATTTAATATACTGTATAATGACTGATACTAAATTATTAATAAACTAAAATTGGATAAGAATATAATGTTTAGGTAATATTTGTTAATGATAAAGTATATTATGTATATCGTATTACACCTTGTGAATGTGTGGAATACCAGGTCGCCACCGTGGTTCGGATTCCACGTTAAACTGTAGGTCCTTCATATCATCTCACAATCACCCTACCATTACACATTAGCGTAAGTGCGATATAACCCGAACGGGTAGTAAGACGCGGTGCTAATAATAATAATAATAATAATAATAATATATCGTATTCTTGCTTTTATTATTTTTGTACGTATATATATGTGTGTATGTGTGTGTGTGTGTGTGTGTATATTATGTATAATATATACACGTTATTTGTATAATGTGTTCTAATATACAAATCTATGATTTTAGCATGTATTTGATATGTGTGGGCTCTACTGTCGTCAAGATCCCCAAAGTGTCGATTGTAATCACCGGTATAGCTCCTCTGAGGGTCTAATTAAAGGATTGGTGCTTAAACTTCAAGTGTAGGCTTATCAAGCACAGCATTATATGTGTTCTGACTCCAGAGCTAACAACCGAACTATGTTAAATTGATAACAAAAATAACACAATAGAAGCTCAGTAGCAAGTTAATAATGTTGCGGTGAATAACCCATCAGGAAAATGTACTTTGGACAGCGGTAATCCAAATAAAATGTATAAACCAGTGACGAACCCCGTGACATGATAAATAATAAAGGTAACTAATAACCAACGTGTATTTTATAAAAAGAATTGACTGGCAAGTATTCATATGGATTTTGAGTTAGCTAAACCCTTCCCATTAGATTTTGTTAAAACTTTATATTTGGTAAACTTTATGTACTTTTTTTAGGTATTAAGATATGAATCATACAAAATTACATATAATATGTACATATATGTCATATATATACATATGTACACACATATATGCAATATGGCAGTAATTTACTAATATATATTTACATAGATATTATGCTGCTAAATTATTTTTATTTTTAATCACAAGATAGATATTTAGATCCTAATGCCCAATGACAAAAAATTATATTGAGGAATTTGGGTGGCTAATATACTAACTAGTTTGGGTGGCTAATATGCTTTTTAGTTTCGGTGTATAATATACTACCTAGTTTGGGTGGCTAATATGCGTTCTAGTTTGTGTTGTTACCTAGTACAACCTATAATGAAATCTTTGTTAATTACTGACCTTTTTCAAATAGTTTAACGGTACATCTAAAATTAATTACCTGACCCACAGATGATAAGAGACGCTATGTCCCCAGCAACTCCTCGCCATTTCAGGGAGAGCATCAACTTTTCTTCTTTCAAGAAAACAGGCGTGGTAGCAGTTTCCGGGAGGGGTGAAGACAATATCTGCCTTGTGCTTCCTTCAGGAGTTCCCGCCCTTAGCCTCCCCCACCTCCTCACACACACACACACACACACACACACACACACACGCACTCACAAACACAAGTGTTCCCGAGACCATCCCCTACTGGCCCGCACCCCACACGATGTCTTCCCCAACATATTTTTCCAGCTGGAGTGTTCCTACATTCATCCACCCCTCTTGTGAAAAACAGGGAGGAGCAGTTTCCTTCTCAATCCTCGCAGTATCTTTCACACTCGACACCCTGCCCCCTTACCCCAACCCTCTTACTTGCTTAGCATCTTACATGTCCCGCCACCCTTAGCCAATATAAAAGGAACAAGCTCCTGTTTTAAGGGAAGATTTTACTCAACATAAATATTGATAATATTGATCAATATGTGTTTTCTTACAGCCTCATTTCAACGGTCTTAATCTACAGCAATAAACCACATACCTAACGTGACCGGACGTCCCGCTGTCCCAAAGATTTTCCATGGGACGCACAATTGTCCGGCTTTGGAGGGTAGTCCACTATGTGAAATAAGTAAATTAATAAAAACGTTGTTATGACTCGTCTAGACGCTCAGTACCCCAGCCCAGTGCCTATCAGTCCTGTCTAGACGACTCGAATCCTCCTCCATCATACCACACAATGTTCCCAGAACTACAGTATTCATTCTGACTCAAGCCTCCTTCAGAAGTATTCGTTAGTCATCAACGTTCATTAGCAGTACACAGGATTATTGATAGATCATTATATCGGTCATTAACCTCACCTTTGTTTATTTACTTTGAAATAGTTGTGTTTAGACTTTAGTAAGTTGTGTCGTAGGCGCTTATGTTTGCAAACGAATATATTTAATAATGCCAAAAAGAAAGTGGTCTTTCAACGCTGACTTACAGGCTAAATATCCGTTTATAAAACTTAAAAGTGAAGCGAACAGTAGGGATGTCGTACTGAGTTTAGTGTTGCGCACGGAGTTTACTATGATGTTAAAAATACATTTAAAATTCCATAGGTACGCAGCTTCAGACCAGGCCACTTGTTCTAGTAAATCTATTTCTGTGTTTTTCAAAAGTAATGTGCCATCCAACAAAGATCTCAATGTTTCTGCTGCAGAAGGTGTATGGGCCTATCACACTGTACGTGAAAATCACAGCCTTCGTTTCAATCATTGTGCTTCGAAAGTGTGCTTTGAACCAATGTTTCATTGTGCCAGAAAAAAATCGCAAGCCATTGTGACTCAAGTATTTGAACCATTGGCTGATTCACATCTTAAAAGGGAGTTGTAATATGCAACTTACATTCACAGCCTTGGAAAACTTCCGAAATTATTGTCAGTTATTTAAAGGATATTTTGCAAAAGCATAACATAACAGACTAAATAATTTCTTTCAGTGATGATAACACAAACTGTACACTTAGTGTTGCAGGAAGAAAAGGAACAAAGAATGTTTATCGCAAATTGGAAACTTTTTTGCAAAGAGATATCGTGGGTATTGGGTGTGCTTCGCACATTATACACAACGCTATATTAGGTGCGTATGATTGTTTGTCAGTAGATGTAGAAGTCGTGGTTGTGAAAATTTATTCACAATTCTCTATCTACACAGTACGTGTGGAAAAATTTAAAGAAATGTGTGACACCATCGATATTGAGTATCAGAGAGTGTTGGGTACAGCAGACACGGTGGCTAGCACTAATGCCTGCCGTGGAAAGAATTTTAAATTTGTATTTGCCGCTTAAGGAATACTTTCCAAGTTAACCTACGTGATTCGAGATATAATAATATTATATTGTTAATCTATAAAAACTAATTTTAATTGATAATTATATTAATAAAAAGAGGACTTGTAAGAAAACACTTTTGATTAAAAAAACATAAAGTCACTTTCACAATAAAAGTAATAAATATGTACATACGTCTAAAATGTCTTACTATTAATACAAATAATTGGATATCATACTAAACCTAGTAATATAATTACTTGAAAATTTAGTTTTAAGCCACTCGCTTTGCTGCACATTAGTTGAAAGAGTGATTTAGTAGATCATGTAAAAGATAGGGTGAGCGAGGTGTTAGTCAATCATTCTTTACAACCATAAAGTATCGGGTTCAATAGTTTTGATTTTTTTTCTCCATATTTTTCATGTGGAGGAGAGGCAAGCACCCGCTGCGCACCATCTGTATCCACCACTGGGTTTATATTGTTGTATTGTGAAGTATATATTTATGATTAGAAAAAACTAATGAAAGTCCATAAAATTCAGTGGAAAATACTATTGCATTTGAATACACACAACTTTCTAAATACAAAAGATTTACAAGGGTATTTTCAACTTAAACTTCGGAAGCCTATGTAAATAAAAAAGTAATATTTTAGATTATTATTAAAATCTAAATGATATACTTCAGTTAATCTTTAGTGGGATTAATACATATTTAGGTTTTCCATTTTTCCAGATTACTTTGTATGAAACTTATTATATCTCGTCTCTTAAAGTGGTTTTATTTTTTTCACATATGCATGTATGCTTGTGTGTTTCTCTCTGCTCCCCTATCTATATTTAGAGACATTTTTGTCAAATATTATTATATTTGTGTACTACCTTTGTCAACATAATAACCATTAACAAAATATAGAAGGCGTTTAACCATGAATATATTTTAAATAGCCGCTAGAAAATTGGAATGATTTCACCACCGTTAGCTTTCGAGAATCAACCTTTTTATTTGAATTTTAGTTTTGGGTGGGCTTGTTCCTCCCTTCCTCCCTCTACTTTAGGGTGTCATTGGCCACGCCACTCCCTATAATATTGCGGGAGAACAATGGGGCGGTCGATGTAAAAGGTTCCCTGGTGAGAGGGGGGAAAGGAAGAGATATTATCAACTCTGGACTGAACTTTCCTGTCAAATGTTAGATTCTTGTCAACTGTCAGTAGGCCTTATGCTACCTTTGATGAATGTCCCCTCAAAACGTGATTTCAAACTGGGGCACATAACATATTGGGAGATCACTCTTTTGTTTGACTTTCATGCTCATGCATGTGTTTTAATGCAAAATGGCTTACATCCTTTTTCCCCAAATAAACAAAAATCGGAAGACCACCCAAATAGATTTATTTATCAGAGCTCATGATTGTATAGTCTGACTGCTTATAAATAAACTTTTTGCTCACATAAAAAGTGAATGTCGTGGGACCAGAGTGACAAAAATTAGAATCAGTGCTCATGGGACAAATTGTCGTCAAGCTTTAGTTCAGTTTTCCCAGGACGGGGAGGATGGAGTTCAACTCCTGGATAGGTATACTGAGAGTGGTTTTTAAAGGGTTTCTCATTTAACCTCCATTCAAATAAAGGTACATTTCCTCAAAATTCTATCTTCATAACTCCTACCCCATTAGTGTAACTAATGGTGACGGCCCTGATGGAGTGTATAAACATACACACACACACGTACACAAACACATAAAATATCCATCTATTTCTCTTATACTTTCCACAATAGACCGTATATGTCACAAATAGAAGTTGCATAACCTCTGGTTAGGAATGAAATTATACATAGATTATTAGCTTTTTTTTATCTGTTAGATAAGTTTATGTTCAATACGGTATGTTTCTTAGCTTGTTAGTGTAAGTACTTTAAAACTTAACACAATGAAATAATGTAGCCTAAGATATTTTAATTAAAAAAATATTAAGCCCATTAAAGCCACGTAAATAAAATATCATTAAAAAACTTATAAGCCGGAACAAAGGCATCATTCTTTTTTTGTCAGTGACTTAAGTTCAAAATTGGAATTTCAATTGGGCATGCTGAGACTGTATTTTCCTAATTGGTTTCCCGGTCTTCTTCAATACAATAATTCAAAAATTCCAACTACGTAATTCCTAACCTATTAGTATAAATATTCAGACAAAATGGTGAGACACGTAGCAAAAACAAAAATAAGATTCACGGCTTAAGCCAGTGGCTGGATGAGAGAATGTCAGACCAAAACATTTCAAAATATGAGCAATTGAATCACTAGTATAAACATAATATGGCCGGTATGTAATAACCAAGCTTAGTTGGCTTATAGTTTGTGTGACTGGAGTATAAAGAATGTCGGAGTACTGTGATAGGGACTGCAATAATGCACCACAATATGATTTTATGGGAAATGTCACGGATGAAAATAAATCACTAGTCCGCATTTTTTATTATTTTCTTAGATGATTTCTCAAAAGTACTTCTTCTTGAATTTATTTTTCATGATGATTCTAGAAATGACTTCCATATATTTCTATCACGTCAAGATTTTACACAATTTAAGAGGTTATGTTTTCAAGAATTTACCTATTTTAAGCATAAATATATTCAAATACAAGACTTTTTTTAAAAGCACATTTTTAATAAAATATTGCAAAGACCTGTCCTAATAATGTAAAGAATCATCCAAATACTTTCATAACTACTCTGTAACAAACAAAAAGCAACCAGTGTTCCATTACTTCTCAAACTTTCTCTTTTTTGACTTTCTTACAGATCCTCCTTATTTACTCTCCCTCTTCAACATCCAACAGTAATTGGCCATAATAGTTTAATTCCAGTTCCTCCGGTACCTGTTCCCCATCTCCTTAATATCCTGGTGAAAGCGTATACCTTGCTATTCACTAAAGTGTCCCAGATTTTCCGGAAAGTAGTCGAAATGGGAATGCTGAAAGTGTACTTTTACAGTCATGTTACAACCCAATTTATTGAAGTTTTCCAACATTGTTTCAACAATGTTCCTGTAATTTGGATCTTTGTTATTCCCTAGAAAGTTTTCGGTAACAGATTATAAGGCGGTGCTTGTGTCTTTTTCTCTCTCATTGATAATGTTCTCAAAATCTTCATCCTTCATCAGTTTGCGGATTTGTGGACCAACAAAAACTCCAGCTTTAAATTTTTATTGCTTCATGAAGGGAAATTTCACAGATAGGTACTTGAAGCAGGGCCCATTTTGTGGTAGAACCCTTACAAACTGCTTCATCAAGCCCAATTTGATGTGTAGTGGTGAAAGAAATACTCTTTGGGGGTCTACAAGTGGTTTATGCCAGATATTTTTAGTTCCAGGCACAAAATTCCTCCACTCTGGCCAAACTCTCACACTCCAATGCCTTTGCTTTGATAGACTGTCCCATTCCCATAGAAATAAAGGTAGTTTCGTATATCTAGCTTGTTGTCCTAATATAATTCATATAACTTTGTAATCACAACAGATTAGCCATTTGTGTTCAGCATACTGGATACGTAAACAGCGCCTTCATGTTCTCGAATTTTTCTTTCATTTCAACTGTATGGGCCACAAGATTAGACCCATACATACTCTGATTATGCAGTAACACGCCTTCGAGGCTTCTCTTGGATGAGTCAATAAAAAGTCTCCACTGAGTAGGATCATGTTCAATGCCATTGAAGTGCATTATCTGGTTTATGTTAGTGAAGTAAACCAAGGAATTGCAATTTGAGAGTAAAGGAACTAGTTCTTATCCTCTGTGTCTGTATCATGAAAAATGTGCTCTTGGTGCCAGAAGATTCTTACTTTTAAGCTGGGAGCCAAATAGTTCTACAGCATCCTTAGGTAAATTCAGATCACGTACTAGATCATTAAGTTTCCTCCAAGAGAACTATTGTGGAGTAAAGTCGTTTTCAGGCTTGTAGACATCATCAATATCAGCTTCAGATATAGCATCACGTTCACTTTCAACATCATCTTCGGCCAAGTTCTCTAAAACAGCTGGAGGAAGAAGGACACGTAGGTCTTCTCCATGTGGAACTGGCCTAATGGCTGAAGGAATGCTTGGATACTAAATTTATTTTTATTATTCGAATTTAACCCCTGAACATTAACCAAACAGAAATAACAGTAATTAAGGTGGTCTTTAGTCTCCCTCCCCACCATAGGAATGTAAAACGTCATGAATGTCTTCTTACCTTTTGTCCATAGCCTTAACCTCTCAACACAATAACAGATAACTGTCTTTGGCACCCATGACTTATTATGGTCCCCAAGCTTCACTTTAAAATAAGCTTAGTAAGCTTTCTTCACAAAGACTGTTATGTCCGTTCTTTGTTTAAGCACTGCATACTTTTCACAAATGTAACAAAAAACATTAGGGTTGTTCACACACTTGCGTGTAGACATTGTAAGACTACAACTAAACTGCGATCACAACAGTGAAATTCAATGAGAACAACTCTGGAAAGGTAGGCATCTAAGAGTCACAACACTTCCAAGGTCATACAAGGACACCAAGCAGCAACAGTTGTGAAACCTGAAGGCTTACAGGTCTGCATTGCGAAATCTCCCTCCAACAATACGCAGCGATAAATGTTGGAAGTCAACTTGGGTCCATTGTGAAAAAACTCTACGTGATAGAAGAAAATTAAAAACAGTTTTGGAATCAGCATCAAAAAGTGAACCAAAAGCACATATTAGTTTTCAATCATCTGATATCATGCAGACTAGTAAAATCTACGCCCTGTAGTTCCACTCACACTGCTTGTCCACATTGCTTCTATCTTGCTTTCACATCAATTTGATTATTAGCTAAGAACACGGTAAAAGTTAAAAAAATACAGTATTTTAACCAAATTTACGGTAGACATTACCAGAGTTTACTACATTAAAACTACTATTTTTTGGATAATGATACCACATATGAAAAGTGACAGCTACATATCATATTACTTGACGTGTGAGTGCAATAATTAGTCTTATTTACTTGTGTAACTGTTAGACACTCGTGTTGATACCGCCACCTTATTACTATAATTGAAATGGTTAATATAGTGTTGTAATTTCATAAAGTTTCTGACAACAAGCAAAGTAATTAGTACATCTACTTATCACGTAATCATACGTCAAGTAGTGGGATTTGCAGCTAACAATTTTGTTAGATATTCGATGCCTAAGAAATAAAATTAACAATTTAGTAAAATGTTTATCAATTTTGGCTAAAAAGAATGTGTTTGTATTATCTAAAAGGCCATTCTTATAAAAAGTTGAATAAAGTAAGTATTATTTCATATTCCAATTGAAATTAAATTGTTTATAGGATTTTCTTAGCTTTGATATATACAAACTAATCTCCAAAATATCAATGCGTTAAGGAACCAAATCTTACTTCCCCATTGCCTTTCCTATATTTCAAGAAACCAAAATCAATTATTAAGTAGAAAAAAAAAACATTCATGCATCACCTGCCCATTCTTTCTAACTACTTTTCATCGTGTCTTTTAAATGCCAAGACAGTCTAGTTTTTCCCAATTCACCCTTTTCAAAATCCCCCCACACATCCAAAGACTTTTGTCTCTCAACACCACCACAATCAACCTCTGTGTGGCTCGTACCCTGCACTCAGTGGTACAAAGCCGTCTGTTGTAAGATAAACCTTCGCCTGAAGAGGGTCCCTCAGTCCTGGAGGTCTGACCCTGACACTTACAACCTTCCGTTCTGCCTCCCTCCTTTACTCCCTTCTTCGGACCCTTGGCCACAGACAAGGGTATACCAGATCCTCAGCCTAACGGAAGTTTCGCTTCGCTCCTTGAGTCAGGTTTAGTCCCTCAACATTAGATTTCACTAGTGTCAATGCTCATTGATTAAAGCACTTCCAAATGTGCTGTTGTTAAACTACTTGCTTTTAACATGTTCATCGTAAAGGGACCATTGTAATCATAATGTTTGGTCTGTGTGAGCTCTTTGTAAGATAATATTATTTGAGGTGGAGGTTGGGCTGCTACTTGAACCTAGATAGATGGAAGTCAGCCGATTGAATCAGGATGGATATTTGTATCCTTTCTCTAATGAAACCATAACTAAAATTATCTTTTTTTAAATATCCCTTGATGGCACCTAGCGATACCCGTGTTGGAGGACTTTAACTCTCCCACAGAGCAAGGCCATTTTTACCTGGAGGCTGTGGGTCTAATGTATACTTTTCTGTTCTCTTGGCCATTTTCAGTGTACTCCTACTTGACACTCCAATCGTTAATTAGTTAATTATAATGTACACAAAGTTAGGGAGTAAGGGAGTCATTTTAAGTCCTATTCACACCAGAGCTACAATATCACGATGCTATTAAAATACAATTAAAAATCTATAAGGTTCTGTAAAAGAATCCAGCTTTTAGTAAACTAGAGATCCCCACACTGGAGCTACGATCACGTGATATTACAATAGCGAATACTTTGTTTATGATACTAATATAAAGCAACGAAGATAAAAAAATATAAGTAGTCAGCGATTGCAAAACTAGAGATCCACACACTGGAGCTAAGCTATCGTGATACTACTAGATTTTACTCGAATGCTAACATTTATTAAAGTAGTATATCAAGTAGGAAACTAAAAATTCCCACAAAGTAGGTACGAAACCACGAAACTACTAGGTTCTACTTCGAAGTTAAAGATGAATATAACTAGCCATCGATTAGAAAACTCGAGATTATGATGAATATTTACGTTTTATATATGTCCAAACAAAAAAAAAGTGAATTTTACAATCTTGTCTGTCTGCCTGTACCTGGCCACGGCTGGTAAACATTTTGATGGATTATGTTCAAATTTGATAGCTGAATACTTCAAGATATTTTTATTTTTAAGTTGACCTTAGCCATCAAATTAACGGTAGTTATACTTATAAGTGATTCTTTTGCTTTTAAAACGTTTCAAAAATGGCTTGGACGATTTAGTTTTGATGGCCAGGTTCATAGTGTACTTTTATAACAAAAAAAGTTCAAAAATGGCTCCAACGATTTTGTTATTGTGACCATATTGATATTGTAATTTTATGGCAAAAAACTTTCTAAAATACCATTTTCTTAAAACATATTATGCATTTAATGTTAAAAAGAAAATAAAAACTTTTTTTTTACACAGTCCTTCAATATAGTATGTAAATAAAATAATGCTGATATTAGTTATTGCATATTTATAGTTTGTGTTGTGTGTTTTCATGTACTAGCCGTTAGAATAAATACAAATAAAATTACCGTACTTAATTACTATATGATACCTGCTTTGGTGTCCACATGGTCTAAGGCGTCACTCTAGTGTTAGACTAAACTGCCAATGACAGGGTGATCGGGTGTACTGATGGTGGTTTATCCTAAATTGTTGTTCACTCTTTTTTTCCACACAAATTTGGGTGCACTTCCTTTAAATTCAATACTACTCATCCCTAACACATTAGTGTAATATATTTAATATATATATAAACGCGTATAACCCCAAAAATTAGTGAGATGCGGTGCTAAAATAGGAACTCAAAAGTTAATTGTCACACTTTAAAAAGTACGTAATCTATCCCTGACTTAGGCTAGTTCTATCCAGTCCCCCTCAATAAACCCTACATCTTACAGGTCCAAACTAATAATAACCTCCCATCTGCACCTAGGTCATCCCTATGGTCCCATCCCATTGGGTTTGCCAATGATTAACCTGAACAGTGAACGAGATTTTAGATTCTTCCATACGTGTTCTATGTCCTGCCTACCATAAACTATGATGCTTGATTACGATAACAATGTCTTGTGATGAGTACAGGGTATATAACCCCTTCCACTCCTCAGTATTCTCACCCATTTCTGGACAAAATATTTTCCTAAGAACCTTATTTTCGAAAATACCTGAAATTGTTATCGTCTTGTAAGGTAAGAAATTACGTTTCACACTCATAGATCATATCTGGTAGAATTATTGTTTGGTTTATTCCGAGTTTTAAATTCTTTTAAAGCAGGAGAGATGTCAACAACTTACTGACCTAGTGATGGAATGCATTCCCCGACTGTATCCTTGACCTAATTTCCACTATAATAATCCTTTATGCTAGTTAAAATTGTTCCTAAATTTTTAAAATCCTTAACCACGTCAAATGATAAACCTAAATAGCCTCCAAAAACGTATGTATTTTTTTTTAAATGTTCTCCTTAATACCCAACAAGCTAAATCATCTGCATATTATAAATATTTTGTGGTAAAATGTATTTTAATGTTTCACTGAAACTGTATCATTTACTTGGTGGACCTTCAAATTAAGATGAGTACTAAGTAATGTGTTTGGAGCGTAGGCCTACTTCTAATAATATATTATTTTAAAATTACTTTTAATAAAGCGCCTAGTAGCCTATCTATGGAGTTAGTAAGTAACGCCGGGAAATGATCTTATCGTGAGTTGCGAGTCACCCGTTAACTTGACGTAGATTAAATATTAGAACACATAGAGATTCGAGATAAATTAATATCCATAAGATGATAAGTCATCACCTGAAGCCAGTGGCTCAGCATAAATCCAACCGTGGCTTTTAATCATAATAAATACATAAAATAGGGTTAACAGTATTTTGCTTTAACTACAATTCTTTGACGATGGGATAAAATAATGACATGTTGATAAATTGAGTTGGCTGTGAATATTTTGCATAGCGAGGATGAAACAACCCCTTTTAGAAGTGTCCTACGTCAACCATTAAAAGAAGCAAAGGGTTTAGGGAAGAGAAGGGGCGGGGGAATGGAAATGGAAACAAGTATGTGGCCCTTTCCTGGGGGCAACAAAGGAAACGCGAACAAATTGAAAGATACGTGTGTGGTACATAATGCTTTGGGGGGAAAGGGAGGGGAGTAATATAGAGGTAAGGGTGGCAACAACCCCTTCAAACCCCACCATCCTCTGTCCTCTCTAGTGGGTTTTATGTCTATCTGTACTCGGGCTGTTTTCTGTACTGTAAACGTAATCAAGTGCCTAGCTTGGTTTGGGTCTTAAATAAACACTTAAAACCCTCACCCGAAACCTGTGGTGTACCAGTAAAATCAATTGAACGTTGGTAAGTTTACTCTCCTTGGGATTTGGTATGAAGAAACTAAGAAAAAATAGCACATGATGACGTATTAATTCGTGAAAGTAGATCTATTTCTCTTTATTTCGCACCGCGTCTTACAACCCATTCAGGTTATAATGTAGATCTATTCATTTATCTATCCGTCACATCAATTTGAATCACAAAATTAACTGTTTAACTTTAGAAGGCACAAATTTTATTATAGTGTATTTTATTCAGATAAATATACTCTTTAAATAACTTATCAATTTATTTAGATTTCTGTTTTTTTTTAAATAATCGCCATTAATTTTAAATCATATCAGTAAAAGCTTTAGTGTGAAATTATTAGGACAAAGCTGGAGCCCATAAGATGAATCCAATTTTAATAGATATAGCGTATAATTATTCTTATAAAATAAACTCATATTTTTAATTGTAGTTTATATATTGCAAATGACACTTATACTATTTATGAGTGAAAACCATAAGGAGTTTAATTTGATTGAATCATATATTTTTTTATGAGTGTGTGGTCAAAAGATAATATTATGTGTTCTATGATGTATGTGCACTTCTAGCAACTATATTCTTTTTAATTCATCCTCCCTTCTTTTGTTATATATATAAAAAATTGGGGTGCATCGTCTCCCTCCACCTTTTACACACCATTCCCGCTATTTAGCCGCGTTGTTATGAATTCATCACATTTACTAATAGCAATGGCTTACAGTTATCATGCTGAGTTTTGTGCATAGGGTTGGGGGGTATACAGGGGGACAGGGGGGGAGTTGAACATTTCTTTCCTATTCAACTGACTGGGACGTGTTGGGAAGTTGAGAAGTAGGAGGAAAAGGGGGAGGGGGGCATCTGAACAAGGGCACAACCGGGCGGATGTCATTGAAAAAAAAAATGGCTGCCAGACAAAGCTAATATTGCCAGGAGCATCAGTCCCACTGTGCAACATTTCAATTAGATCTCCCCGTGGGACAATGGTCTAAGTCCTATCAAACTACTTTTCTAAAATGATTGAAGGCATCTCTAAACTACAATCCAATTTTAAAAGAAGGGTACTTTTAGTTATATTATTATTATTATTATTAGCACCGCGTCGGGTTATACGCACTTACGCTAATGTGTAATGGTAGGGTGATTGTGAGATGAAATGAAGGATCTACAGTTTAACGTGGAATCCGAACCACGGTGGAGGCCTGGCATTCCCCACATTACTTTTAGTTAATACATACATATATTTTAATGCGGCCAACACAGATAACATTTTACTGTTTTATTAATGTTATATAATATAACAGGCATCGTATTAAAATTATATATAAAATTAACATCTGCAGATCCCATGATTTTAAGTATAAATACGAGAAATTATATGAAGTAACACCAGTCTAGGTGGCATAGTTAGCTAACGCACTAAACGTGTTGAGCTAGACTGCAGAGGATGGGAAGATCGAGGTTTGAATCTCGGTCGGGTTAACTGGGGGGAGTGGGGTGTAGGTTACTAAATGGTTTTCCACTCGCCTTCCACGCAAATGTGGGTTCACTTCCTCTGTAATTAAACCTTCCCAATTCATAATCCATAAGCGTAATTAGTATTTAAGCGTATAATCCTAAAGTAGAGTAAGACGCGATGCTTAATAAAATATAAAGTAACTTTTCTAGCTGTTAGATATTTCAATAGGAAACTGGACTGTGAATAATTGATCCTCAATGAGTGAAGATCAACTTCCACAAGGATTAGCCATGTGTTGGAATCATAATACAATTAGATGGAATTGAATGAAAAATAACAGAAGGACACGGGAATCGAAACCGGAATCTCTGTTTGATAGTTAAGTGATACAACATTGACGTAACAATTCAAAGATCCTGGCTTCAACTTCCGTGTCCTGATGACATAAATCAATACATTTATTTTAATTTATCCTTTTAAAATTGTGTGAGATAGCTTCTTGAATAAACTTATTTCCGATCATTTTAAAAACTGTATCAGTTGGTGGGGGAACTAGTATGTCATGATCGTGTAGTATGGTTTTCCTGAGATGGGGAGGTATGATTACTGGTCAGTTATTAAAATGTGTTTTTTCCTAAATGGTTCTTTACTCTCCCTTCACACGTACATTTCCTACAAATTATAAATTACTCATCCCAGGCGGGTGGTAAGACTATACAGTAAAAGTAGTTATATATATTTTTAAATGTTATGCCATTAGAAGAGACAAAATGCAATAAAAAAAAACTAACTCGGTTTTTAAATAGATTGACTTAACTCATATTTACTATTTAAGTTGGACAATTATTCATACTTTCTTCAACATATAAGTAACAAACTTAAGTTTGTCTGTATCATACTTTGATTAGGAAGCACTTTCCATTGTTGAAGGAATTATTATTATTACTATTATTATTATTATTATTTAGAACCGCGTCTTACTACCCGTTTGGGTTATACGGTTTAAGTACTAATTACGCTAATGGATTAGGAATTGGGAAGGTTGAATTAGAGTGAGTGAACCCGCATTTGCGTGTAAGGAGAGTGGAAAACCATGTATGAAAAACCACACCAAGATCACCTGACCGAGATTTGAACCTCGATCTCACCGTCCTCAGCAGTCGAGCTCAACACGACTAGCGCGTTAGCCAACCGAGGCGGGTTAGGAATTATTCCTTTGTCATAAATACAATTAATATGAAGATATAGTTGATGAAGGAAATATTTATTAATTGTAAATATAATTATTGTTAATTTAAGTGAACATTATTTGGAAATTTTTAAATAATTATACCTTATCAATAATACAATTAACAAAAGTTAATACGATTTGAAATTGTTGAAGGAAGTATTTCTTAATCACAAATAAAATCAACAAAATGTGAAAAATATTGTAATTTTTGAAGAAATAATTTCTTTATTGATTTATATTTTTTAGCACCGCCTTTTATTTCCCGTTCGTTATTCCTTTATCGTAAATACATTTTTAGATCATGCTAGGAATAAAAACTAGTTAGCAGTTGAGCTAAGGTTTTATACCTTACACCTAGAACAGTATTTAGGGTTTTCTAATTAGTGAGGTTATTAGAGATTCATTTTAAGGAAACAGAATAGGGAGGAAAACTTGGAGGAAATTAACCTGAGAGTAGAAAGAGGATGAGAGAGCCCCTACTGTGATTTGAACCTCAACTTATTTATGTAAGTATCAGTGCAGTTACTCATATCTATTCTTTAAATTTTCTTTCTCAGATACAAGCATTTAACAACGTATTACTAGTTCGCTACGGCAGCCGAGGGGTCAAATAGGCCGACCACATGTCTCGGGGCTAAAATTCTAAATTTGTGGATACAAAAAGTAGTAAACCTCCATAGTTGTACCTTTGACAACATTCTGTGTCACCAGAGTTTCTAATTGTCTACATACAAGTGACCGAACCTGGATGTCATGTCCCTCCCCCTATATGCGATTAAAAAAAAAATGCGATAATATAGTCCATTATTCAAGCTCAGATATCGCATTGTGTTTAGAAAGTACATAGATATAAACCAAATTAAAAATTACATAAATAAAAAATATCAACAGCCTCAGGGGTCAAATGGTCTAAACTCTAAGGCTTCACTCTCTGCTGGTGATGGAAAGCATGAGTTCAAATCCCTGTCAGGTGTATTGAGGTTTTTTTTCCCAAAATGGTTATCTTTTTCATTTTAGTTTTAGCACCGCGTCTTACTACCCGTTCGGGTGATACACTTATCTACTAATTAAGCTAATGGTTTTAAGGATTAAGAAGGCCATATTTAGAAGACATGTACTCATAATTGCATGAAAGGGGAGTGAAAAAATATTTTGGAAAAACCACCCTCAGTACATCCGACCTAGATACGAACCTTGATCTCCTCGACAAGGCATTCTAGTATGCTGAGAGAGTGGTGTGTTAAACCACGTGACCACTGAAGCGGGTAAAATGGCTATCAACTCTACCTTCAACCATAGGGATGTATAATTTCTCTAAAATTAAGCCTTTCTAATTCCTAACACATTTGAGTAATTAGTTAATATTGGTAAAACCAGAGTGGGCAGTGACCAAAAAAATATCAATGAAACTGAGTAAGTTCGACATTTTCTTTAATAAGCCGAAGCTTTTTGCACCCATTCTGTATATAATCCATTTATGCATCAGTCTAGTAGTAATCGTCACCGCCTTAGGCAGACGCAACGTTTTGCGAGTAGTAATAGAACTTACACATATCCCACCCTTGGTTCCCCCTCCCCGACCAACCACACACTCGCTCACACAAGGCCGCACAATATTTCAGAGGTTAGGCATCTGTCGTGGGCCGATATCGACCCTTGCGTGTGTAGGGGTGGTACATATTAAGAGGGGTTGTCTCTGTTTTATGTCATATCAAGCTCACGCGTGCTGTAAATAACGTAATAAACGTTTACATACTCTAAATAGTAAATGTTGCGTGAAAAACTAGCGGTTTAGGTTCAATTCCAATTTGCGTTGGGAAATGTTTTATTGGTCTGGCGTATACATTATTAAACTTACTCATCTACTATATATGTGTGTGTTGTGCCATAATATATGTTTACTGGCAGATAAAGTGGTCGAAAAGCTTCATGCTGGTCCCTGTGGTTAAGGGGTTAGAGTGTTAGATTGCAAATATGATGGATTTTTTTTTCATTGTTGATGTTACCAGTTCAGCAAGCTATCCAAATATTAAATACCTAAAGCACTTGGTTAATATTTTCATTACTGGACGTAGGTAGGTAGAACTTCTGTTCTAGGTTAGTTACATCATTGTGTAATAAAAGATGTGTATCTGTAAAAAAAATCACTATTGATACATAAATGAAAAAATATAAGGTTGAGGAATATTTGGTGTGGCAAGTGCAGGTATTATCAAACTTACTCAAGGACTGAACAATCTTCAAATAAATTCACTGTATTGGCATTTATTCGGTGTTCACCGTGTTATTAAGTGATTGGTAACCGCGCTTGATATAACTTTAGAGTCAGGGGCTCAATGTCAAAAAGCTGTGATGGTAATACAACTTATACAATATAGAGTTTTACAATACTGCCGTGGTGGTTTTTTTAAATTTCCTTTTTTAATGTAATTTATTTTGTCCCCTCGGAGTAAACAGGGTTTTGATAGTAAAAGAAATTGAAATTATATTTTGATAATAGTTGACGTTTAATGACCCCATTAAATTATAAAAGTTGTTTCCACGATGCCCTTTGACTGTCGATATGTCTGTATCTTGGCCTAGAGCCAAAAACATTTTACCGATCGGGGAAAAATTTGTTTCTGGTGTTTTTATAGGGTTTCCCAAGGACTCCTTGAAAAAAAAAAAATATATAAAACTATAGGTAGTTTACAGAATATTTTCTCAAGATTTGAAAAAATGATTTTGATTAAATTTTGTATTTAGGCACTATTTCACTACAAACAATATAGCATTTCTTATTTTCCCATGAAAATTACTTATAAGGTATTTTACTAAACAGAGATTTCCTAATCTGATTATATCTTAACAACTATTTGAGATACGAAATAACTTAATATGAAAGTATTACTTTCAATATATTTATATTAAAACAATACTTATTATGTTATAAGCAAATATATACATTTTTGGAACACCTTCAATACACCTTGCCAAAATATAAATAAAATCCTTCCTGTAAACATAAAACCTGTCTGGATGAGTTCAACATTAGTTCTACAGGTCCACCAATACGAGTGTTTTATTAGTTGTTGGTGTCAAATAAGAATGGCTCAGTGTTCAAAATATTTCCCGTAGTATTTTAATTTAGGATTACCAAGATCTGATCAGTACAGTATGGCAGGGTGGATTTATTTAACCATACCAATTAAATATATCCAGTAGCTATTTAGTTTTAGCAGTTTCCAACCTTTTTAAGGATTTTACACACATCTTTATCTCTTAAACTATCCCATACCATTTTAACATACATACTAGCGTTTAAATCCCTCTTCTTAAATAATTATTTTCACTGAATTTTACCACCCGGCTGTGCTACCCACATTTAATTACACTAGTAGGCTATGCATAATTTATAATAAATATAATTATAAGAAATCTATCTATATTTATGTGGAGGGAAAATGGGGAAACCGTTTAAGAAATATCATTCCTAGTGCCCTCAGCCGGAACTGAACTTGAAGCCTAACTACCCCGCAACCGACAAACCAAACAAGGGTGACGTTAAGGTCACATACTTGATTACAGTACTTCAAGTAAATTATTTAAATAATTCAAGTACTTTAAGTAATTTGTTACATAATTATTTTACAAATTTACCTAAGATTTCTCAAATGAAAACCAACGATTCCAGTGACTATCTTGAAAGCTATACTAACAGTGCCACTTGCCTGTTACTACTAACTGGCTTGTGTTGCAAAGGGGGGAACTCCCACTAAACTGAGTGCACACCCAATACATATTAACCAAAAATTCAATCGGCCCTGAGGGAGCCTAGATAGCAACAGTTCAATGACTAGCAAACCAGTTCAAACCATCTCCAATTCACTATTACAGGTACCACACTTAGAGCACAGTGAATTAGCTTAGAAATCGTCAATGTCTCCTCCACATAAGTACAGTTGAACCGGCCCATTAGCCAAACAAACAAAACGTAATTAGTAGTTGTCTATCCTAATCCTCACGGTAGAAAGGTACTAGTGCATGTAGTAAACCAGCAGTAGAATATTTGAAAACCGAAAACTTCTAAGCATCAAACATTACAAGAGTTTCTTGGAAGAGGTTTTAGCCCTCAAATTAATTAAAGTTCATTAGTGAAGATCTAGGAACATTATTATTATTATTATTATTATTAGCACCACGTCTTACTAGCCGTTCGGGTTATACGCACTTACGCTAATGTGTAATGGTAGGGTGATTGTGAGATGAAATGAAGGACCTACAGTTTAACGTGGAATCCAAACCACGGTGGTGACCTGGCATTCCACACATTCACAAGATGTCTTGTCAGAGGTGTAGGAAGGGTTTGGAAATCAGATAAATCTGTGCCGGGACCGAGGATTGAACCCCGGCCGCCAGCATAGAAGTCTGACACCGTACCCCTAGACCACCAGGTCACCCGACGAGCAAGTTGTGGTTCAAATCTCTTTCCAGTATACTAAGGGTGCTTATTCCTAAATAGATTCACATTCTCCCTTCATGCATTTACTGACACATCTCCACTAAATTTTACCTTGCTCATCCCAACACAATAATTTAAATAAATAAATGCTAATAGTCTAGACGGATAGTAATACACTGCAAAAAAAAAGCTGAATAATTTTAAGTTTGTTACAAACACGTGAGTGTAGTAACTTACATTTTAGATAATGTATGTATATTTATAAGTTCGATAAAAACTTCAAAAACTTAAAACATATTGAAAACTGTCCTTGAACTTCAGTAGCTCTACAGCCCATTTCGGTGGCCACATGGTATAAGGCGTTACTCTTGCATTCAACTAGACTGCCGATGACGGGGAAGTCAAGGTTCGAATCTTGGTCAGGAGTACTGAAGGTAGCTTTCCAAAATGGTTTTCTTCTCTAGTTCCACGCAAATGTGGGTAAGCCTCCTCTGAATTTAGCCTTCCTCATCTATAAAACCACTAGCGTAATTAGTACATAAGCGTATAGACTGAACGGGTATTAAGACGGTGTGCTATAAAAAAACGTCAATAGCTCTACAAGAAAACACTCCATTTTAAATGTATATAGGCATTCAATAATCAAGTTATAAGGTTAAACGAAACATGTTTTAGTGTGAGCAATAATACTTCCTGGTGGCGTGTTATTGGATATTAAGTAAAATAACTAACAGCTTCATCTTAAGTAAAATGAAAAATTAGGCATATACTATAACGTATGAAAGCTGGTAAAACCTAGTTTAGTCAAACAAGTTTTAAATGAGTAAATCACCATGGATCCATGGAACACAGTTGAGGAAACCATTGCATTAATGAAATGTTTGTCCTGATGTGAATTAAGGGTAAGATAGTTAAATCTAGAAAATCAAAGATATAATATCTAGAAAATTGTCTTACATTTTGTTAAACTGTTTCTACAGTACTTACATTATTGTCTATAAATTGTAGACTAACAAACATTGTGTAAAATGTTGTATACTATGACTTTCTTACGACTAGACACTAAGGTACCTTTTAAAAAGTATACAATTTTTTTTTGCTACCAAAATTGGTAATATTTTAATATGTTATAGTGTTATTATAATACTGTAGAAAATTATAATATACAACAATAGGGACAGATGAATATCACATAATCTGAACATTCGTAAGAAAATTTGGATGTAATTTTAGTGTGAGTTAAGGAATAGAGATATTCTTTTTGAGCCTTCAAGCTACATTCTATAAACAAATATTGTACACGGTATCTTTTTTTCTTTACTTTTTGACAGCTAAAGCACAATTAGCGACCCCTCAACTCACCGAAAATCTTCATTTTTAGATATTTTATCCTCTTTCTTTTCCAGTAATGTATACTGACTTATTTCTTAATTACATAAATTAGTAATGTGCAGAAAAAGAAAGTTTTTTAAAAACTTGCTCGTCAGTTTGTCGAGTCTCTTTACTTCTTGTTGGTGAACCACAGAGCAATAATTGGTGGAATCGTCACTGCCTAGTTTGATCTCAAAACTGCTATTTTAAATAATCTCCAATGATTTGTTTTAAAGGATATATTTAAAGGGGAGCTAATCATATGTTAACCCTAATAAGCTAAATATATAAAGAGTACAATTTAGAGAACACCAACATACATCAGCATGGAAGGAAAATGGAAAAGAGATTATGAAAAAAAACTCACCATCTCGGACCAGGATTTGAGCCTTGACCTCTACCAAACAAGAGGCGACCTACTGGTGCGAGTATTAATAACTATCTATTGGGGTCTCAATGGTATTTATATTTTCTTTACGTTATTTATATTAATATTATTAATTGGCGTAAAAACGCACAATGCAAACTCGTTCTAAAAAATAAAAAAATATTTGGAACACACTATTGTTAATATTTGATATTCAATATATGATTGTTAATATTATCATAGGCAAATAAACTTATGATTATTTAGTGTGATATGTTTGAAAATAGTGTCCTGAAAAATGTCAACATGTCCAATATTATAATCTAAAGGCACTAAAATAAATTACATATTATATATATTATTTTTAACACTTTCGTGTATGTATAGTAATGTAATAAAATCAAAATCATATCTAAGTTTTCAAGAGGGAAATAAACAGTTTTCTGTGCTTTAGAATTAGTGAGGTTTATTTATAATTGACTTGCGTTTATAAATACTAAATCAAGATAAAAACCAATTAAAATTGTGCAATACACTAGATATATTCATTTTACAACAAGATAAGCATATACAAAACTGGAACCTAATCCTCTATAAATAGGTGAAATTAAATATACATTAAAAAGTGTTATTAAATTAATAAACTTATTGTATTTAAAAACTTGAATTATTTCATATAAGATGGATTTTAGGTTATAACAATTACGTTATTTCTTTTAAATACTTAAAATTGGGTAACATGTTTTACATGTTAGTGATATATTAATAATAATTCTTGTTTACTTATATGGAATAAAAAGTTCCAATTTCAATCTTCAAGTCTAGATAAAAAAAACACCTAAGTATCATGAATTTATATAGCCTATAAATCAAACCTTACAAAGTTATAAAAGCACTTGTTATTGAACTTGGAAATATTCTAAATGGAACTCAATCGTAACCAAATAACTAACAGACTTTTTGGCCTTTAGAAACCCAAGAGTTTAAGGCCACACAACTCTATCCTAAAACCCGTACTTATAATCCCTTACCTTACTTCTGTAAAAATAATTTTTACATTTACTCCCATGGTTATACTGCTCTACCAATGAAGCTCTTCTCTTCAGGTTTCCCAACTAAAATTGTGTATACACGCCTGGCATCGTTAATACGCATCACATGACCAATCTATCTCAGCCCACGCAACTTTATTATTATTTTAAATATGTTTGGGGATACATATAAGCCATAAAATTCTCTTTTGTGTAGCTTTCTCAATTCTTTTTGTTTATCCCTCTTAAGCCTAAATATATTTCTCAGCACTTTGTTTTAAAACACTTTCAAGTTATTTTCTTGGTACAGAGTGAGAGACCATGAATTATATCTGTCAAGAACAATGGGTAGATTAATAATATTGTATATTCTCAGTGTAATATTTCTAGAGTAAGGGTGAGACCAGAATTCTAACCCCAAGCTCTCCGTCACTAGTAATTCATTCTGGCATGAAAAATCATGCATTGAACCATAAAAATACCTGTGTAGGTAACAACTTTAGTTATTTAGGCTAATTAATAATCAAGAGGAACGTTTCTTAGGGGAAGTTAGATATATAAATTGAGAAAAGCTGAAAAACTATAATGTGGGGAAAATAAGACCCAATACACCTTGTTTTGATATCGAACTCCTGTCTCCCAGGCTAAAACACACCCAGCCCTGCTTATATATTTATAGCTAGGCAACAGAGGTAAAAGATAAGTGAGTACATGGAAGTAAGAAATCCTATTACAATCTTTCGTCCATGAGATGACTTTCTCCACCCTTCTCTTTCATCCCCTTCCAACACACTTTCAAGCCCTGAAGGAATTATAGGGTATGGTAAAGGGAGGGGGAAGCTGGAGACAGACTCGCGGCACACAAAATATTTATCTTGTGGGAGAAATATTTGGGTAGAATTGTATTCCCAATTGTCGGCTATAGGGTACATAATATACAAACATGGTTAGCATTGTAACATCTAAAAAAAACTAATTACGAATTAAAACTTGTAATAGTAATTTAAGGAAAATTTCAGTCATAAATTTAGAAAGGAGGCTTTATAAACTTTAGAGAATTTTAGAAGAGCCTCTACTTAATAAGTAATTACCAAATTATATATTTAATTAATCCCAAATTCTTAATAACGCACCTTAAAATCCTTTGAGCCACCCGTATTGATATCTACGGAGTCAATAGCATCAGTCTCATATTGTCTTGTTGGTTTACCAATGATAGAAAGGTAAAGATGTGTGTGATTAGTGTTTCATTCCTAATAGTTTTCCTTTTTTTCTCCTTTAATCCCCACATCATTTGGATAGCCATAACGTTAAATTTGACACGAATCATAAAAAATTAGATATATATAATCTAAGTGATAGAAAAAAGAAAGAAAACTTGTCGGTAAACAAATAATATCGGAGTAAAGAAATGTTTAAAAAAAGCTATAGTGATAGTCCTGTGATCAGGAAAACCATAGTGATAACTCCATGTCTCGGAAAACTATAATGGAAAAAACCGTGGCTGGGAAAACTATAATGAAAAAAATCGTGGCTGGGAAAACCATAGTGACAGTCCTGTGACCAGGAAAACCATAGTAATAAATGCTTGGTTGGGAAAACTATAATGAAAAAATCCGTAGCTGGTAAAACCATAGTGACAATCCTGTGACCGGGAAAACCATATTAATAAATGCTTGGTTGGGAAAACTATAATGAAAAAATCCATGGCTGGGAAAACCATAGTGATAATATTGTGGCTGGGAAAACCATATTAATAAATGCTTGGTTGGGAAAACTATAATGAAAAAACCCGTGGCTGGGAAAACCATAGTGACAATCGCGTTTTGGAAACTTCTTGCAGTCAACCTGACCGGGAATTAAATTTTGACTTTCCTCTCAAGGGTGACTGTACATTAGGAGTAAAATGCCTCAAAACACTTGACTCCACTCCAGTTCAATAAATAATTATTATTGAATATGGAGGAAAATTTAACAGGTAGAATCATGATTAGCAGCTAGAAAAGCTTCTATATGTGCTATACAGCTGTAAATATTGATAAATTACTATATATACCTATAATATGATTATGTATATTCGATCAAATATTATCGTTACTAACCTTAGCTACTATGTTTGTATTTGATAAAACGTTATTTTTACCAACATTTTATTGTACGTGCTATAGGTGTCTTGTTCCATTTTTGCCTGATGCTGTAACGAACATTACGAAAAGAAAACTCGTAGCGAGTGGTATGTCCCGAGTGATTCAAATATCAAGAGGTCGATGAAAGGTAAGCATCTTAAGTTTTCCTTCAAACCTCCAAAGTCTAGGGGAATGCTTTCAGAATGTAATCACATCAGTCGATTTAATTAAGTCATAGGAGATAATAAAAGCAGGGGGCATTAGAGAAGCGGGCCAGTAATAAAAATTCAAAATGGGGAAGCTTTTACCCCCTATTTCTCTTCTTTTTGGATTTTAAAAGAGAAAATAAACTTTAAGATGTAATTTAATAATGGCTAGCATTTTATGGTTGTCGACTGGTTAGGACTCTTTTCATAGACGGTTAGATCTCATTTCTCGGAATATCAATATAAGATAAAAATTATAATTTTGAGAATTGTGAATACTTTTCATGTAATATTAATTTGTATTCTACGGGTTATATTTTATTCTCTAGAAATATCTTGATAGATTTAGTTTGTTTGAATAGAAATAACGTTTAGTTAGAATACTAATTATTCGAACATCGTTCGGTTTAATTTACTTCCATGCCAAATTTCAATTTTATTCCCTACTAAGTATTTTTTATTAATTTAATAATTTGTGAGGCTCCCATCCACATATTTTAAACCAATCTTGAAGTTTCATATATTCCCTATTTTTTTTTAGTTTTGTCTTTAATGCTTGAGTGTATCTACATTTTCTAACACAATCGGAAAGATGTTTCTATTTTTTTTTGTATTCCAATTTTTTTTCAACATAGATCTTGAATTTAAATTCAAAAAAATTCAAACTCTCCTAGTTTTCTGCAAAATTTATATTTTACATAATATCGAAGAATGGTGTTTTCTATAAGTTTTGAAATTTATTCTCGTTCCTTACTTCACTATCATTCCTCCCTTTTTTAGTTTTGAATTTTTTAAATGTTCAGATTTTGGCATTTTCTCTTTACCACCTAGCCAAATTTCAATTTTGTACCACACCGATAAGGGGTTGATAAATTAATTTTGGAAATTTAAATCCCTGACCATTTTCCATAACCATATTTAAATTTTAAATGTTTAGACTCGTCTGGTTATTTGCGTGTTTTCCTTTACATTTAATAAAATAAATTCAATTAGCTACTATACCGATGAGTGTTTTATTTTATTGGAAACTTTTAAAGTAACAATTTTCAATTTTATGGACTTTTATTTTGAAATTAAGGAATGTTAAATCCTTCATTGCAGTTTTGGGGGGTCCTTACATATGCCTGACAAATTTAAATATTCTACCACATTGAAAGATAGTTTATTATTTTAGTTTTGGAAAGCTCCAAATCTCCCCATTTCACCAGCCCCCACTTGTTAAGAGATAACTTTGAAATTATGAACTGTATCTCTACATTTCTGGCAAGTTTAACCTTCTACCTACGCTAAAATGTTTTTTCCACTTAAATACTATCACCTCTCCTCCTCACCTTATCAATTTTATCCAAAACTTTTATGTAGTTGTTTGTATTAATTTAGGTGACCTGGTGGTCTAGGGGTAAGGTGTCGGACTTCTGTGCTGGCGGCTGGGGTTCAATCCTCGGTCCCGGCACAGATCTATCTGATTACCAAACCCTTCCTTCACCTCTGACAATAAATCTTGTGAATGTGTGGAATGCCAGGCCTCCACTGTGGTTCGGATTCCACGTTAAACTGTAGGTCCTCCATTTCATCTCACAATCACCATTACCATTACACATTAGCGTAAGTGTGTATAACTCGAACGGGTAGTAAGACACGGTGCTAATAATAATAATAATAATATTAATTTAGTAAATTTGTCCCTGTCCCCCCTGCCCCAGGATTTCACCAATTATCTCTGAGAATATATATATTAGTTATCAAGAGGAATATTTTTACCTTAATAGTAAATTAAAAATTTTCTAACCTCCCTCTCTTTTACCTTATTTTACAGGGTCCCAATATCATTTTTGAGGAGCTTCTGGATAATTTAAGTAGTCCCTTGCATTATGTCTGCACTTCAGTTTCCTACCCCACCGAGAATAAGTTTTTTCTTCATTATTAACCCCCTGACCACCATCACCTTCTCCAATTGTCCCATTTAACCCTTAAAAAATTCAAATTTAAAATGTATTAGTTATCTAAAGGTATCCTTCTATATGTCCTTTAAAGTTTATATTTTCTACCACATTAAATAGTTAGTTTTCTGAATATATCACGATTCTTATTTATCAGAGTCTCTACAAAAACTAAAGAATTTTCAGACTTTTTGATTAGTTGTAATTGTCCCTTTATATGTCTGCCATATATTATATTTCTACTTCATCTAAAAAAAATAATGATAGGACAATCAGTGGCTATTTTTATGTGTAACCCCCGCCTCTCCCATGTATTCTGGGATCCCATCTAAAAATATAAGTTTTTCAGATGTTTATTATTATTATTTTGAATGACATCTTTACCTTCCTGCCAGATTTTAATTTTCTAAAACATCTAATTTTGTTTAATAATGATTATCAGCCCCTTTTCTTTTTTTAAATTGTTTGTTTTTAGAATTTTATAGTTATATAGGGCAATTAATCTACCTTCTTACAAAATTTAATTTTTACAGCTCATCTGCAAAAGGGTTTATATGTATATATATATATATATATATATATATATATATATATATATACACACTCACACACACACACACATAGATCTTATAGTCATAATTAACCATGAATATGTGAAAGCTGTGCAGTCAACCTAATTATCCCTTTCCTCTCCAAATACGAAACGTTTCTCAGACCCTTTGCTCAACAAACACTTTGAAATACGGCTATCAAATGCTGAGGAGCTGTACAAAATAATACAGCTATTTTGATTACGCGTTTCCAATATTGTCATCGGCCATATTTGGTATGTACACAGATAGCTTGTGTATTGTACACAGGAGCACCTACATTTCAATATCTGTCATTAAAACGTTTTTTAACTGTCAAAGTGTCTGTAAGACGTATGAATCTATTCCATGGACTTGCTCCACCCCACGGGCCATAGTTTGGGGACCTTTGGTCTAAGGCATCACACTCGCAAAAGACTGAAATGTGTATTGCCGATGACGGGAGATAGGTGATCGAATTCCGGGCAAATTTATTGAGAGTTTTTTCCCTCCTAGATGGATTACCAATGTCTCTCCTCGCAAATGCGGGTACAATAACGTGTTCGTTATTCGTTATTAAACCAATGATGTCTATGGTGGATAACCCGAACGAGTAATAAAAGGGCATGCTAAAAATAAAAAAAAATTGCCGTATTTTATGCTAAACGAGTGGCTATGGCAAACTATCTACATATATAAAATTCAGAATATTTACATAAATCTTCTAAATTTTGTATTCGTAATCCAATATGGTACTGGGAATTATGTATTATAGTTGACGTGAAGAAATGTGTTGGTTAATCATTGTTTTTTTTTTCTCGAAAAGTTGAATAAATATAAACCCGCCTCGGTGGCGTAGTTGGCTAAAGCGCTAGTCGTGTTGAGCTCGACTGCTGAGGACGGGGAGATCGAGGTTCGAATCTCGAGTCGGGTGAACTGGGGGTGGTTTCTCCTAAATGGTTTTCCACTCTCCCTCCACGCAAGTGCGGGTTAACTTCCTCTAATTCAACCTTCCAAGTTCTTAATCTATTAGCGTAATTAGTACTTAAAGCGTATAACCCGAACGGGTAGTAAGACGCGGTGCTAAATAAAAATAATAAATAAATAAAACTTTAAAATCAATGACATTACCACTTACCAACTGAACTAGTACTTGAAACGTTATCTTCATGGACTTTATGGACAGAGGACTAAGCAATGTGGGACTAAGGCCGATAATTAGTATCATATATCACACACATAGTGAACTCCCCAGTCCAATATACGATTTACCTCTATTGTCTTTTCCACCAGATTAAGCAATAATTCTAACACATCCCACATATTTGGTTTAGTAGTATATTAAGCTTAGAATATGAACTTTCACAATCCTCGATAAGAATAATAATGAAAATAATATTAAAAAAAAATGATAGTAACAATAATAATAAAATATTTTACAATTTTTTTTTTGCCTTAGCTTATAACTTTTTAAAAATATATTAAGATTGTGTTGCATCATAATAAATATATAGATATATAGCTTATATATATTATATAGCTTTTAAAACAAGACATGTAACTTTTTGCCTACTAAATTCATTGTGGTTTGATATTTTTAAATATACATTTTAAAGCAGATTTTATAATTTTTAATTAGAGTCAGTAATTAAATTTTTAAATACTTAATATGTTTACAAATAAAAGCTATGACATCGATCAGGTTTTCACAGAAGTGAGCCCAATTATTAATCAAATGAAAATTCAACAAGTTTGTTGTAAATTTAGATCACTATTTAATTCTTTACTTCCCCGTCGAGATAATTATATTACCATCCAATCATGCAATCCACGATCAAAAGTTTGAAATGATAGAATCAACACGGCAGTACTCGATAGCTTTTCTATTAGCTATGCTCTCGTGCCAGCTGTCCGTTCCACTTTGGGATTGATGTTATCAGGGTCTCTTACCCACTAAAACTGCTAATTCAAACACACTTCTCACCATACTAACTGAATCAGGTGAAATTTTCCGTCCCTTTCATCCCGCCACCCCCTTACTCTACTATAAACCCCCACATCCATAACATCAGGAAGAAATAGTAACGCAACGTTGGTGAAGTAGAACTCTGTTTACAAAATTGTGCTGACACAACCCACTGCTTGCATCAGCGTTATAAACATTTTGTTGCGAAATGTTGGAAAATAGTCTATGCAAGGCAATCTATCCCTCTTCCTAACCCCCCTCACCCCCACCTCATCCTCTATCTCTCTCTTACAGGGGCGCGAGATCTGTGGTCGTTGGCTGTTTCATCTGAAACGATCGTCCCTCAATCCGCACCATCCCCCCTTTTTGGTGAATTTATGGGATAGCTAAATATGATTGATAGTGGAGAGGGGTATTCCTGACAATGACTACATGCATATTCTACCCCTTCCCCTCTCTTCTTTTTCATACACGTCATATAACACAGGCATGAGTTGCAATGTCACTGTATGGATGTGTGTTTGAGGGTGTTTAGAGTTACGCAGATTTTTGGTTTAATAAAATGTTGGTTGGTCTTGTCAGTTTTACAGCATTCAAAATAATATCTTTCTGTCCACATTCCCTCATCTCTATTGCAATATTTTCCTTTACTCCTTTTACTGACAAATACCCCTTTAATGGCAGCAACCATTGTCATTAAATAATGACGTTAGAATTATTTATAATAGATTTTAGCCTTTTATTTTTCTTATTATCTATTAGGGTTATACGACTACGTACTAATAACTCTAATGTGTTTTGGGTTAAGAAGGTTTTTAATTTAGAGGAAGTGTTCCCACATTTGCATGGAAGGATAGTGGATAGCCATTTATGAAAACCAACCTTCATGAACCCAATTGGGATCGAACCACGATCTTCAGCAGTCTAGTCTAACACGAGAGTTGCACGTTTTTACAATAATTAGATACACGAATCTTTAATGACTTAGTTTACAAACAAGCGAGATGCCATTGCGTGATTAATTTGAATTATTTTATACTGTTTTATAAATAAATTTAACCTAAGACGAAAAATTAATAGTTAAGTACCCTTAACAGTGTGCACGTAAATAGAGGCATCAGTCTAGTTTACAAGTGATGGGGAGGTCTGGGTTTGAATCCCGAGCAAGCGTGATGAGATGTATTTTCCAAAACGTTTCTCACTTTCTTTCCAATCAAATTCGGGTACATTAATTTTAAATTCTATCTTTAACTTCTTCAACCCAATTAGTAGTAATAATATCATGAAAAAATGAGATGCCCATTAAAGAACCAGTTTAAATAATGTATAGATATTATAGGATAGGCTTACCAAAAAATACCGATTTATTTTGGGCAGTGATTAAGAAACGCTCATATAGAAGTTTCACGGTACAGTCCCAGATTTCATAGGAGATACGTTAATAATAATGTTATAATACAAGGAACGTACTTGGATAGTACAACATATTTGGTCAACTAAACATGCTATAATAAGAACCATAACATGAAGATCATTTATTAAAGGAAAAACTAATTTATCATGAATTAAGTAAAATAAAACAAGTACAATAACATTTCTAAAAAAATCATCATTGAGTTTGTTAAATAGTAATGTTCTGAAATTAATTAGTAGAAAACAAGGAAAGAATATAAATTTGTACTGATACAATATTTAAAGTAGTAGCAGGCTATAGGATTAACTGATAAGCAAAATTAATAATGGAAATTGGCAATTGATTTTATTGGAGTTATTAATACTCTGCAACGTTAAATACTCTAAATGTTTTATGAATCTTTGAAAATAAAGATTATAGGTTATATGACTTAAACAAAAAATAATAGGTAAATTAGTATGTCAACAATTCAGATTTTATTAGTTGAATAATTAAATATACTAGTAAATTATTTGAAAATAAGTTGACAAGGAAGACATGTTCTGTAATGTATAAAATATTTAGACGGTATAAAGATGATTATTAGAAAGGTTAAAATAGTCGACTAGGTTGTAATTCATATACCTTACACATGTAATAAAGAAATAACAGTCTAAAAATATAATATGATACATATTAAAATGAAAGTTAAGACATACCAAGTAACTTCTTCCACAAAATTATTAAAATGAGTGTAAATGATCTAATGGTACAACCTTATTATTTAAGTAAAAACTAAAAATTAAAATTAGACTGTGTTAATTATCGAGACAGGATTGAACATGGAGATTTAATGGGAATCAACAGATGTGTGTAATCCAGTTTATACATTTATTCCGTTATTATATATTATAAATACCGGATAATATATAAATAAGTAATAAATTTGTATTACTAGTTGAGGCCATTACACTTTCATTTGAATTATTTCTTAGTTTTAATGTCTGTGACTTAAGTTTGCTTCTGACCTCTTTCTACTAGTCCAAGCTATTCGCATATTCGCACCACTAGGTTATAGATGGGTAAGATATAAGTACGCACATTTGAGTGAAGGGAGAGCGGGTTTTGTTTCCAATATAGACCTCCTCGTGAATGTCTAAAAAGACCAATAAAAAAGTCATCTTTGACATTGTGCCCACCAAAATAGATTGTTTTGTAAACATAATTTCAGTTTAGTTAAAATATTGTGATAATTTATAAGTTCACCTTAAACTTGAACACTATATAAACATGCTCTAAATTAGTGTTAGTAAACAAATATTCCTGTGGAATAACCTCCATTTTTTGTAAATAGCAGGTGAATATTTCTTTGTTAGCTGAAACTCCTGGTGTTGCGCCCAATGAATCGATCATTCACTATATAGGAACGTGCACCATAAGGGTCGAAAGAGAAGGGTGTTAGCCTTGAATGTGAGAGTTGATGGGGGTGGACGAGATCGATGATCCACCTGACGGAATAGAATGAGGGGGGTGGAGAGGCAACCTACAACCTACCCCTGCAAAAAAAAAAAAAATTATAGAAATAGGACTAGGAAATGTAAGAGGGCGGCCCGCTTCTTTTTCCAAAGGCGAACCCCCTTTGGTCTTATAAATCAAATTTTAGATTCCCTACGAACGTTTTTATGTCTGCAGGCAGTTCGGCCTTATAGGCTTACTATTTCCCTCCATCCAACCCCCTTATTCTACCCGACTTTTTTTTTTGCATAGCTAAGGGCTTCTTTCTCCCTATATACGACTCCAAACCACGGTTATACGGTATATATGGAAGAGCTTGGGAGCCATAACCGTATATCTAATGTCGGATGTATCTGAAAGAAAGAAAGAAAGAAATGGTTCAGATGAATATTTGGGTAGAAGAGCGGGTAAACATCCTTATTTTGACAGGTGAAACAATCTCCAACAAACAAATTGGACTACTCATTGGGTCACATTGATATTTATTTTTTTTACCCTCAAGTTATGTTGGTCACCATTTGTAGAGAGGTTGGTGGTCAAACTCCGGTCAGGTGCACTTTGTTTGGTTTGCCACATGTAATAATTCTCACTGTGGACATTTTTCAGCCTATACCTACGCATGGGATATATAGATTTCCATTTAAAAAAATTCTATATAAACTTACAGAGGCTGAACAACATATTGTGAAAAAATAGTTAAATAAAATACATTCGTTTGACTTTAACACAGATTTACCTTATTTTCTGGGATCCCCATTAAAATGTTGAGACTCTTCTGGTTATTTTAAGTAGTCCCTTTACATTTATTCCAAATAACAGTTTTCCTTCAAACGGAGAAGAACATTTTTTTTTTAAATTTTGGAAATTATAAACCCCTTAAACAACCTCCCTCCTCATCTAACCCTATATAATGATAAATTTTCTCATAGAACTTTCAAATTTTAGGACTTATTTGGTTATCTGAATATTTCCTCCTTTCAGTCAGCAAAATAATTATAGATTGTCCACCTTAGTAATAAATTTAGCACCACGTCTTACTACCCATTGGGCTATACGCTTAAGTGCTAATTACAGTAATAGATTAGGAATTGGAAATGTTGAATTTAGAAGAAGTGAACCCTCATTTGCGTGGAGGGAGAGTTGAAAACCATTTAGGAAAAACCAGCCCCAGTTCACCCTAGCGAGATTTGAACCTCAATCTCCCCGTCCTCAATAGTCTAGCTCAACACGACTGGCGCGTTAGCCACCGAGGCGGATCACAGTAATACCAAAATACTAATGATTAATATTTGGTTTTATGATTACAGATCTTTATTTCCTTATGTATAGTTAAAAAAATTATGTTTACAGACGTTTATCTTTATTTGGAGTGGTCCCTTTACTTTAATGCAAAATTTTAATTTTCTAGATCTTCTAAAAATCTAATTTTATATAGACCCTATTTCCCACCCCATTTTGAAATGTCATATTTCTGCCAAATTTTGTCTTTCAAGGTCATCTGGAGTGGCTTTTCATTTCCGGACAGATCAACATTCCGCCTCATATAAGATTTAGATTATTTATGCAAAGTTATAAGACAGATGTGGTTAAAAAGACTATAGAAATTTAAAATCATGTTAATTACTTGGATGGATGCTCCTAAGATATTCTGTAATTATTGACTCAACTCAAAATGCGAAAAAAATTTCAAAGAAATCCTCATACCAGCATCACTTAATATAGTTGTTCAATGTATTGTAGACGATATCATTTCTCAATCACAATGAACTGGACTTAAATCATAGACAAATTATATAAATTAATAGGATGTTTAATCCACTTCATTGACCACATGGTTTATGGTGCTCTTCCTGCAGTAGACTAGACTGGAGATAGCGGGGAGATTGAGGATAGAATATCAGTTAGGTGTACTAAATATTCTTTTTCAAATTGGTTTTCCACTTGCCCTTTACGCAAGTACATTTCCTTTAAATAAAACTTTCCTAATCCCTAAAATCATTAGCATAATTAGAACATAAGTGTATAAATCAAACAGGTAGTACGACGTGGTGCTGAAAAAAAGAATGATATAATTGTGACAGTATTACAATATAGCGAGGCGGATTAATAGTGTGCATCATAGCAGGCCCACCTCAGCTCCCGGCTCGCACTAGTTAGAAAAGGCCTTCGATATGCCCGAAATGGGTGCAGTGCATTCGTTTTGATTGATGGCTCGAAATTTTCCGTAGTGACTCTGGGAGACAATGGGATAAAGTTTCTTGTTAATAGCTTACATATAGTATACACAATGCTTAGCTGTAAAGACATTCTTCAATGGTCAAACATGGCCTCTTCAATGTAGTTTATATCCAAATACTATTTAATATTTAAACAATGTTTTGTATTAGAAAGATCTAATAATTCTTTATCTCCTTTATGTTTAATCATATATTATCCACGTGCAATCATGTTGATATAAATTTACGATTTCAAGCCAACTGCATCACAGAGTTGATGGGCATGTGGTGCACGCTCTTAAGCTTTAACGCCAGTTCGATATCAATACTTGCAAGTGTTAATATAAATGTAAATTTACACTGTTATTGTTTCTTATGGTCTTTTTATTTGTAATTATTTTTACCAATTCTATGTTAAAATAAATGGTACGTCACAACGCAGACACTTTCTCTTTTATCTTAATACAGATAAACTTTTTAAAAACCAGATGATTTGTGAAACGGAATAATACACATTGTAGCAGAAACACTCCACAAAATAGAAGGAATGATATACAAATCTTATACTGTTACAGAAACATAGAGAAAAGAGGAACATCTCTGAACACAAAATAACATATCAATCAATCTTACATTTCAAAGACCGGAATAAAAAAAATGAATATACTTACTTATATCTCAGAAACTATTATTTTTATAAAAATGTATTTCAATTAAAATATGTTTATTTGTAATAGTACTACAACTTTACACTAATAAGTTATTTAGTATCTCAAATAATAGTCGAGATTCGATCAAAATTTGAAATTCCTGCTTATCTAAAGTACCCTCAAGTTTATTTTCGTTCGAAATGAAAGGTGCCGTTTTGTTTGTAATGAGTAATAATATACAGTGCCCAGGTACAAAATTATATATTTAGACCTATCAGTAAGATGGTTGCGGCTCTAGTCCCAGTAATAGACATAGAGATGGCATCTCAAAAATAACTTATGTGTTTCAGGGGCTATAAAACGTAAACATTAATTTTAATAACAATCTCAAGCTTGGTTTTATTTTTTACGATCACAATTATTTTATCTTTGACGGATGTAGAGAAAGTAAAAAGTCACAATTATAAGAATAGACTTTGTATGTTAATCTTGTTTCGTATTATATAGGTTAAAATTTTATACACAAAATACTTTACACATGTATCATACGCATGTATGATTTTTGATGGTTCTACAGTTTCAAAATAATATATAAAATTTAGTCAAAACGGCTTATTTAAATAAAAAAATCTTGTGTTCCACGTTTACAACCCGTTTGGAATAACAGCATATTTAAACTAATAGGATAGGGATGATGAGGGTCAAACATAGGATAAATTTTCCCACATTTGCGTGGAGTTGGAGTGGAAAAGATTTTTTTTTAAATACGGTAAATATACACCAAAAATAGCCAACGTCAGTGATTGTCACATGGTCTAAGTCGTCCCTCTCGCAATAAAATGGATCGACAGTGACCCATAGTTTAGGGTTTTTAATTCTAGGTGGTTATACCTATAATTCTAAATAAGTAAACACTGTTGACGTTAGCTAATACATTATATTTGAAACTGCAGAAACATTCATTACTACATGAAATTAACAGAGGAATACAGATTCCACAAATAACAAATACACAATTCAACCATATCGTGGTTTAAATGCTTGCGGAAACCTAATAGTATTAATAAATCCCTCACGGCAAGATTAAATGCTAAAATGTAGTATATAATTAGCGTTACATTTTCATTCACGTAATAATTTTCTAATGGAATCATGCCCCGTAAAATGTATTATCTTGGTTTCAATTCATTGGCACGTTTACGTTAAATCATTTACATTTATAGATTGCAATTTTATCCACAATGCAATCATTTGGCAAAATTACTAAACTCCTTTCCAGTTCATAATCTAATATAAATTATCGTTTTTAAGACCCAAAATTATTGTTAATGATAAACAAAGCAAATGAAGAAAATAGTTAATTTTTTAAATTATATTTTAATTTTTTTAAATGTTAAACATATAAAAACTTAGCTAAAATAATTAAATTATTGTTTATGTATTATGGTCATTCACTTTGCATTAATTTAAATATGGTTAAACCATTAGCCTAACTTAGACATGGGAATCGAATCTAAGACTTATTACTTGAAATTATGAGTGATGGCTCACCCTCAGCACGAAATTAAGTCTGAATAGTTGGTGGTTAAAAGAATGACGTCTAACCGGTTTCAATTTCCGTTTTCATATATTATTTTTCTGCTTTATTTAAATTTATAAATAATACGTCTATAACACTGACTTTTGTAGGAATCTACATTGTAAGGTAATTTTTACTACCAGAATCAATTTTACTATAATGAGTTTCTGGTAGAAATTAAAACCTTTCAGATGTCATTTCCTACCAAAATAAGTGTTTATTAATATTTGTGTGAATGGTCCGATTTTGTTTTCTTTGTGCACAATAATGACACCATTTTAAAAATAATTACATATAATCAAGTATTTAAAAAAATTCTACCAAAAAAATATATTGGTAAGAATTCTTCCTAATTATATTTTACTTAATTTTTTAGTTTTCTAGCACCATAATAAAACCGAACTGAAAATAAGAATTTCCTAAATAATTGGTGGTTGTAAAATCTAAGCCTTTCATAAACGCATAATTTGATTAATACATTTCACCTGCTATTTTAATTACTTATGGTTAAATACCAGCTTGTGTCTACTCTAGAAACTAGATTATAAAATTACCGAGCACCAGGATTCAAGTTATTACATTAGTCTGACTGTCCACACATTTAGCATTATTTAATCACATACCTCTTTTCCATTTATATTATTTATCACACTGAAAACTGGACAGTTCTGCCTAAATGGTGTAGCCCAAAACATGCCAGAGAGATTAGTTTGAGTAATCCGGTAGTTCCGGGTATCCCGGAGTACGGGTCGCTCATTCTTTGCACGTACATTTAACAAGTTACTGACTCGGTCTGTTTTGGTGTTTCACATTAAATGGCCTTCCCCTATGCTCCTTCAAGCAGCTAGAGTGCAGCCTTTTGTAGAATTTACCGCAGTCAACCGGTAATATGATTTACACATCTTTCCTTAGTAAAGAAGTAAAACCCCGTTTTGCACAGCGCAAGGAATTTAATTGAGTTTGTCACGAATGAAGAGGTGAATTTATAAAGGACAGTCAAATGAAAATCAAATAAACATTCCCAAAAGTTTGAATGGAATTGAGTAAAACGATGATGTAGTCCAACATGATGAAGGTCGTAGGTAACAGGTTATGACGCATGTTTATGTTTAAATCGAGGCACACGTGTTCTCCTACACGATCAGTTACCCCCGTAAAGATGCCTGCACAAACTAGTTTGCGGTGTAAAGATTGAGCGTGTAGGAATTGTTAGTTTGCGCAACCCATGGTTTGTACTAGCCTGAAGCGCGGCCTGTGCTATTTGGAGATATGCCTAAAAAATACTTGCGCAAACCAGAGATATGCAGTTAAGATGGAGCTTGTAGTTTGTCACTCAGTCAACTCCTTGCAATCACCGTGGATGAATTGTCACTCATGAGTGAAAAAGGTTTTTATTTATTTTAAATCGGTTACATAATTTGTAAAATAATAATAGGAAGAAGAAATATACAAAAGAATGGAGTTAAATAAGTTAATAGGGTAGGCCATGGCTACTAACAAAAACAAATACTTGCATATCAATTATTTATTATATGAAATGAGATCTGAAACTGATGATTGGAGCGACTCTCTTTGGATAGATGAAGATATCGATGTTGAATTAAAAACATTAGTGACTCCAATATTGCATACAGTCAGAGCTTTAAATTGTTTAAAGCGATCTAAGAAATCCAACAAGAGCTGGGCAAATACTGAACGTGCTTTACCAAGCGTCTAGTAGACAGAGATAGCTAGCTCCATATTATCTGTCAGTACTTAGACGCACAGTTAGACTGCACGTGCTTGACTGAGCTTGATTTAATCAGAGATAGCTAGCTTCATATTATTTGTCAGTACATAAAAGCACAGTTCGACTGCATGCGCTTTACTGAGCGTGTAGTAGTCAAGAGATAGCTTCATATTATTTGTCAGTACATAAAAGCACAGTTCGACTGCATGCGCTTTACTGAGCGTGTAGTAGTCAAGAGATAGCTCCATATTATTTGTTCGTACTTAACCACATAGTTAAACTGCACATGCTTGACAGGACTCTGTTATAGATACTAATGTATAGGTGTAATTTTACTATTTATATTATGATGTTTATGATGGCTGTATTTGTAACTTAGGATTTTTCTATCTTAATTGTCATATTTATGTTTAATTCACTTTGAATAGATCATCATCTGGACTATAATAATGTCAAGCTTTCAATAAATTGCATTTAATTAAATAAACAAACATCTCAATGGTGTGGTTAAAAGTGACATTATAAATATTATAATAAGTCAATAATAATACTATCTCAATGGCTTGCAGACTTTACTTATGTTATTTTTTTAACATGAAGATATTCAACTACCGTTCCAAGCTAGTGGCTCCACAACCAGACTTAATCTTAATTACCCTTCGCATCTCTTTTCTCTTGGTGTTAAGACTTACTAGCAACAAAAATCCCATTAACATTATCGAGAAAGAAAATCCTGTCCCTTATCTACCTTTCCTCTCATTTTATCACATTTTCACCCTCATCATTGTCACCCCTCAGTTTCTTTCATTTTATCTGCTGAAAACCCTCTTGCAAGTTGTATGGTTGTGAAGGGTTTCGGAGGGAAGAAGTCATCCCTTCCTTAAAGATTTATCCGGAGACAATAGTTACCTCCTGTATATCCTGTATTACGGATCCTCGTGCCTTTTACCAGCCTCTTCTATCTTTAGGGAGTAGCACATCCCTCTTTCTCACCCCTCTCACTCCCAAGTGCATACAACCCTGCGTTGTTACCTAGCTCTCCCACGAACACAAACGCAAACTTACCCTCCTTAAACTTGGCCACAAATTGCATTGATGGGGAAAAAAAAGAACTTCAAGATTGTTCCTTACTTCACCGATAACAAGACGGATTAAAGATTAGAGTCAAGTTGGTATATATTATTCTTTATGTGTGTAGTTTCTCGTGTGGAAAGTAATATATGTCACACAGAGGTGTGTGTAAGGCTACGAATAGAATAAAGCTCAAGAAAAAAATAATATAATTTAGTTTTAAATAATTTATTAAAGAGAAGCCTTAATTACTTTTAAGTTTTTAGAGTTTCTTTAGGCATGGAAAAAATTGTATTGTCTTAGAAATTAATAGAATTAATATGGATGAACCTTAAAAATTTCATCAAATTTATCATATCCATCCACATCCAAAATAATAGCAACTATTACTGACAATATATAAAAGCATTTGTTTAACTTATGATAATGCCAAAAGGTGCACACCTACTTACTAGGTACAGTATATTAAAAATAACTAGCATACTCTCACATCTAAAACGATAAATTGAAAAAAAATATTATATATAATGTTCGAGCCACCTCCAAACCATTTTTAACAAAGGAACCACAGACTTATATAGTTAAGTGTGTAGATTTTTTCATTCGTTGAGTTAAAATTTTATTGTAAATATGGTTAATTTTTCTTAACTCTTTCAAATGTTTGTACTTTTATTAGTAGAACAAATAAATAACAACTTATATAACTAAATAATTTTTTGTCGTTTTTAAAGATATGGAAAAAAAACTATATATTTTTAGATAGCTTAAGTTTTGTGTGTAATTGTATACATAACATATTTTGTCTTTCTCTCATTATAAGTTTTGATGTGTACACTATTCGTATGTACTATTTGTTATTCGAATAGATAAACCACAATGGACATAAAAATCATCCTCGACATTGCAATTTATTTTCTAAAATAACCAAATACATGCAGCTGTCATGTCCAACAGTTATTTTTCTGTCCATCCGTCCTGTTTACGCTCTTTAAGCACATATTGTGGTTTGTGAATTCCATCGAAGTTTGTAAATTGTATAAACTAATTCTTGCTATTCCATATTATTACGTTTCTAAAACTACAAAATCGGCCATCAATAAAATGATATATCAACGCATTCGTTCTGCTAAGAATTGTTAGGTGAAACTAATGGAAATAAGCTATATTTTCAAAGCTAATCTTATATTTCTCTACCGCTTCTTTTGTGCGTCATCCTAGATATATATTACTATAATTTGTTAAAATGATTTAAAAAAAATCTCACTGACCTGAATCACTTCAACATCTAATAAAATTATACCACTACCCACATAATTTTGCAAGCTATAAACTTTGAATCTCACTAAAAAGAGGGGGACTTTACAACTTAAAAAGAAAAAAGTTGCGGGAAAACTCCTGCATCATATTTTATACATCTCATTACTTTCAGCTCCACTGTCCCAAAGGAAAAATACTAGGTTGTTTTAATTCACTTCTCTTATCACCTTGAAAACACATCTTTTAGTCAATTTTAATTTTAAATTAGGTTTATAAGAAACCTTAAAACCTATTAATATTAAGGATGTATTTCTAACTTTCAGAAATGAACATTTTCATCCTCGTAGAAATATAATATCACATTAGTCATTATATTTTTATTTACCTCATACTTGGGCAGATTTCCAACGTGCTAATCATCGAAATATTTGGTTGCATTTTAACATTAACGAGAAAAAGCTATGAGAAACGGGAAAAAGGGAGGTAGGGAAAGGCAGATAAAACTTTTTATCTTTGTTTACGTTTTGTTGTGTTTTTTTGATTACGTCTAGTTGAAGAGCTAAAGAGAGTATCAAGAGACGCAAGGAAGAAGTGAAGAAACGGGAGGTATTTTGGGTTTAGAAAGGGGGTGAGGGGGGCCATAGGGAGGAAAGGGGGTGAAATCTGTAATCTCTGTGTACCAGTCCCCAAGATGGGAACCAAGAAACCTGGTTTATAGAGGGAGGGAGAAGGATGGGTGAATA
>CABFVZ010000929.1:178848-197746 GCA_902151445.1 Timema monikensis
GGGGGGGGGGAGTGGAAGTGAAGACTCAATATCCGCGATGGATCAGTTTTCAATGAAGCCAGTAAAGCACATGGTCTCCTCTATCTTGGCAAGACTCGTCGCTTGTTGTAGCGAGATGTTGGGAGAGAAGGTTTTCGGGAAAGATAGAGGGGATGTGCGGGAGGATTGGTAGAGGGCTGTTGGGTCTTGGGGGGAAAGGGGAAAGAGGAGGATGCACGATGTTTTAATGGAAGCTCACTGTGGTCTAGTATATTACATAAAGTTTACTTCTTGATAGTAGACTTAGCTTAGGGAGTAGATAGTGTATAGAAAAGGGGGAAGGAAAATCTAGCAAAGTAGAAGATATATCCAGGATGATTAAACTTCAAAGAAAAGCGTTCAAGGGAATTCATAAAGTAAAAGAGTAATAATGAACGAAAATAGGGGGAAAATGTAATAGTAAAAACATCGAATTAACTTACCCCTCTCACTCTCCAATAAAATAACTTTCTTTGGTGTCAAATATGTATTTAAACCAATTAAGGAGAGATTATTTAAGCATGTAATAAAAACAAAACAAAAGATGTATTTAAACCAATTAAGGAGAAATTATTAAGCCATATGGTAAAAAAAATCCTTTAAAAAATACAATTGATTTTAGTAGTCACGCTATGCACAATTAATAAAGGCAATTATTAATAGTTACGCCTCAAAATATAGTTTCTCAGCGTACTTGGTCAGTGAAGATTAGATTGATTAAACGCGTCACCATATAATTATATACAGTATGTTCCCTAGTTAAACCACTAAGCTTTGGGAAGTTTAAGTGGATCAGAAAACTAACTCAATGTACTATGAATATTTGCTATGTTTTGCTTTCTTTTCATTAAAAATAGTAGGTATTAGATAACATATTTTATTTATTTTGTTCAAATTGACGGTATCCATCTTGGAGAAAACATTGCACCTGTCAATGACAGAACGAGTGGCTGACCAATATTTTGTGACTGTTGTTTCTTCCCACTCTTGCGTTATCCTTTGTCGTATTGAAGGTCATTGAAGGTGATTAAAGGTGATTAAAGGTCATTAACAGGAACTTTGTACTCTTTTTGTTTGAAAGCTCCCCATATAAAAAAATATAATGGCGTTAAATCAGGTGAACGAAGAGGCCTAATCCACAGGTCCAACATGACCTATCCATGTTCCAGAAAAATTAATTTTAAGCCATTGCCGAGGACCTTTGCAGAAAAAAGTGTTTTTTGATTATTATTTTTTATGTTTTCACGAAAAGGAAAATAAAATGAGCAAATCTCCTAAATACATTTTGAGTGAGTTTTTTTTATTCATTATCACTTCCCAAAGTTTAGCCGTTTAACCTGAGAACAGCCTGTATAGTAGAGATAGGTCCAATCCTATATTTCTAGAATCCGAGTCTTTCGAAACTTGAATCCTCAAAACTTTAAAAACAAAAAAGTTTGTTGAAGTTAAAACATTCAAAATTAAATAAATATATTTTCAAGGCTTGGTGCCAATTAGAAATGATAATTTGTTTGCCTTGTCAAATATGTCTTAAACAACAAATTGAGCACATTATATAAAATAACTATATTAATACCACTTTGTACATTATTATACATTTCATTCATTCTACTATACAAGTTTAATAATTCCTTTTACCGATTGCTAACTTTTTTATTTGAAATAAAAGTTTAAAAAATTAAAATTAAGATAACTTTTGAGTCCTTTGCGAATCTCTCAAATACCATGGAATTCGAGAGATAAGAGGAATCGATCTTTCAAGCGTACAATCTTTAATACACATTATATATAAAATATAATTTAATATGTTTATAAATAAATATTGGTCTACTAGATTTTTAGTGGAAAGAAATCTGTCTTCAAACAAGTTTTAATTGGTATCAAAATTAAATTAAGGTAATCAAAGAGCTGAAATTTTTTTAAAAATTAGATAAGCAGGAATTTTATACATAGCCAGCATATGGATCCCAGCACGTTGTAAACATTCCATTTACCTTAAAAAGTGGTGGTCTTACCTTGACTGAATATAATATGGCCTGCTCTTATAAGCTGCACCATAGTGTAACCAGTAGAGGTAAGTTTGATAACTCTCTAAATAAAAGAAATGTATCTGCATCAGTTGTTACATTGTCTATTACATAAATATCACAATAGACTGAACTAATTGCTACGGGCGTATAAGGGTTCGAATATCAGTCGAGTGTATTGGGGTGATTTTCCCTAAATGGTTTCCCACACTTACTCAATATAAATGATGGTAGCTTTCCTCTAAATTCTACTTTACTAGTCCTAAATTCACTGGTGAAAATATGCGGATATCCTGAATGGGTAGTAAGATGCACTGAATTATCTAATCTTGTGTATAGCATTAGATCGTCTCTTTAATGAACTTAAAGTAACCAGATTTTATTCCCGAGGGTGATTAAAAATTGATCATTAGTGTAAATGAGGCTTTTCGAGCCAAGGTATTAGATGTTGCATCTGTTCTAGAGTTAAGTATGTTTGTAAGGCATGTGCTTATATGCCTACAATAATTTGTTACAGAAATACATTTGAGCAAATAGTTAAATTACCTACACTAAATAGGTACATCAAAGTGATTAATTAAAATACTTACACTAAGCTTACAATAAATTGAAAAATAATATTTTAAAGAAGATTTCATTTGAATATATTTATCTTGAATGTTTGGTAAAAAAAAGATCCTACTCTACTAAGAAATTTCCTCAAAGGTGTTATAGTACATAGCCTAGCTGCTAGTCTACACAATCAATCTTGTGTTGTTGCCTCAAGGCAGACGTTCATCCAAGATACAGAAGAAACGTTTCCCCCTTCTAGATTTTCTGTCAGAGAAATGTAGCTCAAGAGCCTTTCACTTGCAATCTATCAAAAAAAAACAAAAAAAAAAACATAAGTTATTTCGGTAGTTTTTAGTGCATGTTTGCGTTTGGATTATCAACACCCTCTATGTGTGACATGTTTGTTTAATGCTACGATATAATTAACTCATAGGCTATTTAAAAATTATGAATTTAAAGTGAGTAATCTGACACATTAGCTCAATTGGTAGCATGTTCCTCTACTGAGCTAGAGGTCCCGGGCTATATATATAGTATTATTTATATATATATATATATATATATAAGAATCAAATAGCTAAAGCTCTTATTTATGCTTTTAGTGAGGATTAATCCATCTAGATATCATGTTCTGAAAATTGAGAAATGACACCTTGACATGGGAATCGAACCAGGGTCCTTTGACTTGGTACGCCAATGCTCTTAACACTGAGCTATCCAGGAATCGTCTCGTGCCCAGGGTCATTCTTCACTCATATTTGAAGGCAGAGTCTATGATGGACGTGCAGAAGTCGTCGACTACAAAATGATTTTATTAAGATCACGAACTATCAGATAACGCAGCCACCTTCGACTCGGTAGTTGGCTTAATGCTGCCAATTGTACAATTATTATAACTGTAAGGGATTGCATATATATATAGTACTATTTTAATATATATATATGAGTTGGGATGCTCTAGACCTCGATTCCTCCAATCCCTCGTATCCTATGGTACTCAAGAGATTTGAATTAAATCTCAGAAAACAATTTCACATTCAGTTTTTAAGACCTCTATTTCAAATAAAAAAAAAGTTTAACAATTGGTAAAAGGAATTATATAAGATTATATAGTTGGAAAAATATCAAAATCATAAACAAAGGACCAAATGGTATTAATATAATTAGTTTACATAAAATATTCGGTTTGTAGTTTACGACGTATTTGACATGGGAAACCAAATATCATTTCTCAGTGGCACCAATCATTAACACATTTGTTTAAGTGAATTTTAAATGTTTTCCCTTTGACAAAAAATAAATGTTTATAAAGATTCAAGGATTCAAGTTTAGAGAGAAAATTTAAGTTTCGGGTTCGTGGAATTTAGGGTTAGACCTATCTCTACTATACAGGGTGTTCCCCGGTTAAGCTTTGGAAAGTGGCAGGGGATCATAAGACTATCTCAAAATGTTTTATTGGCGATTTGCTCGTTTTAATTTCTTTTGCATGCAAAGAGCTAATAACCTTTTCCAGAATGACCAAAAAATTTATCATTGGTGAAATGAGGATTTATATTTTCACAGTGATTAACTAACGACTGGGAACTGGATGTTGTATCTGTCTAAGCCTTGAGTTAGATTATAAGGCATATGAAGCTACGACAGGTATAGCAAGCCGTTAGTAGAAATATATGGCTTGAATAAAAAACTGATACAAGGCCACAGGCTGGAAACAGTAGATTGAGGTAAAAAAAAAATTTATTTATGAGCTACCCATTAAATTAATATTAAATTACAAAAATAGATGTGATCACAATAGTAGCTAGTAATTTTGGTAAAGTTCAAAAAGTTATCTCAGCTAATTTCACTAATATAAACACCAAGACAATGTGATATTTGGCTATCACTATTGACAGGTGGTATGTGGTCTAAATGATTCCTACCATATCATTCTGACTAAAGCTATTTTACTTTTTTTTCTCGACGAGTTTTACTTACCGTCTACCTATTATGAATTTAAATCATGTTAATAGAGTAGAAATGAAGAAAATAAAAATTTAAGGAAAATAAATAACATTTGTAGGGAGAAATGGTGGGAAAATACTTTAAAAAAAACCACTGTTAGAACACCCAGCTTAAATTAAGTCTCTAACATTTCCATCAAAAGCAAACCTGACTAGAATAGCCTTGAACCCAGCAAATTTTATAATATATAACGGAATTTACAGTATGGTAATCAAAATCACCATATCCACACATATTAAATTATATTGTAAGATTTTTTAAATTAAAACCTAAGGTAAGCGTTGTATGATAAGCGTATAGGGGTTGTATCTATATACTTATACTAGATAGCTGTTGCCCGCGGCTTTGCTCGCGTGGAAGTTGATTATTTACAAATACGAAAATATACATATGTATTTACAGATTAATTTAAAATATTACGTTACGTTGATGACCATAACTTGACCTCAGATCAAAAATAATGCAAGTCCGATACAAACTTTCACCCCCTTTTTCATCCCTTATTAAATAAAATTTCCAAAATTCNAAAAATAATGCAAGTCCGATACAAACTTTCACCCCCTTTTTCATCCCTTATTAAATAAAACTTCCAAAATTCCTGAAACACTTATTTATTTGTTTTACGTCAATAATCGAAATACAAAATTTTGTTTATGTAACTTTCAAAATGACGGACTTTCATACATATTATCATACATATTATCATCCCCTATTTTGACCCCTTTGGGGTGGAATTTTCTAAAATCCTTTCCTAGTGGGTGCCTACATAACAAAATGAATATACAGTCCAAATTTCATGCTTGTAGCCTTGATCAGTCAGTCAGTCAGTCAGGACATGTTATTTTATAAGTATAGATCAATTGACTTAGCAGTTTTGTTTGTCAAAGAGTCTAAGACTCTAAGGTATTATTCTTGCACCAGACGGAACGGAGCTGGTACGCATAATTCGTCCCACTTTTTTTTTTTTAATCTTATTTTCACACACCTTGACATCTTGGAGCACAACAGCAGAACATACCACAATTAATAGTAAACCACACACGAGTCCATATAGAAATGCGAATACATTCTGAGGTTCAACGTTAGCGGTCCTACATCACAGAAAGTGCTTGCCATTATTACGTAATATCCAATGCCGTGCGCCTAGCTCCTATGTAACTTGTTGTACACGCATACTTGACAGCTTTGCTCTCCCGGTGCTGTACGATTAAACTTTGAACACAATTTAATGGTACAAGCATTGTTTTCTGGATGTATAAGTATTTTGTATTACTTTTGGTTCAAACAAGCTATATGTGCAGTTTTAGGCTAGGAGTTTCCGAACACCTGTTTAGTAAATGGAGGGAGGGTCGCCTGAACTGAAGTGTGCTTTACTTGAAAGTAATTAATGTAATGGGTAGTGTTCTCGACCACTTAAAACAAAATCAAGTTAGTTTGTTGGTCGCAAGTGAAAGCGGTAGAACAAATAAATAAACTTCTGGGCTTTCCCCAAAAACTGTCATGCAAAGTAAACAACTTCTTTATAAACACCACGAGACACTGATATTTTGCCCCAAAATTTAACGAGTATTCAGCAATCCTACCTCTGAGTTTCTACCGGGTTTTCCTCCTGACCTTGGTCCTACTAAATAAACAACTTTTTAAAAACCACCATGTGACTAAGTCAACGTGTTTATTTTATTGATTTTAACATTAACAACTTCTTAATAATCATTAGGATTTTCCCCTGACCTTCGTTCCAACATGACTGACCTTGGACGAGATCTTGTCCAAGGTGTTGACGGTGTAACGGGATTCCCCTTTCTGATTCCTCGACCTGATGTCACAACAGAACCCTTGAAATTCACTACCATAATTCATTTATAATCTCACTACACAAATGTTTTGGCCTTAAGTTAAAGACAACGAGTATCTTGTAAGTCGGCGTAGTCTTATGTTAACTTCGGATTCCGTAGCCTTACTCTAATTGTGAACAAAAATAGTCAAATGGAAAAATATGTGTTAGGCAGCTTTTTGTGAACCGCAACTAATATCAGGTAAACTAGTAATGTAATACACCGAGGCTAATTAACCACTATTATACCATCATTTGTAACAATAAGGGCTCAAGGGACAACTGCGTGGCATAAATTTTCTCCCGAACAGCCAAACATACTGGGTATATAAGTAACTTATCACACTATGATTCTATTTCAATTACCAAATCAGAAATTAGGACAAGAAAGCCCTGAGGGACCACTGCTAGTAGGCAAATTCTCGCAAACCACAATAATTACAATAATATTCCTTGATATGATAATATAAAAAGTTCAATAATCGTTCATGTAATACAGAATTGTTCACACATACAATTCGAAAAACATAATTTCAAAAATAACTTTTTGGCCAAAGAAACACTAAAGTACATTATTAAAAATTTAAATATCAGAGTTAATTTAATATCAGAATAATTCATTTGTACTTTTTATGAAGTAAAACTCATTGTGACTTCAAAATATATTTAATAATAACTTTTGCGTATAATGTATATTTTGAGTTAGTGTTTTGTAACTTATTATAATAAATTAAGGAACATAGAATGATATTGGTATTTTCTTGTGCGTTGTTAAATCAAAATTTTTAAATGAATAAATACAAAATATATTCAAAATTAAACTATATATAATATTAAATAAATAATGAATGGATTAAATGTGTTATTCGGAAATATATTGGAAGAGTTTTGTACATTCCGAAGAGGGACGCCCAAAATACGAAATTGCGAATGAAAATGTGATAAGCGATTAGAACTGCGTGGAATGGAAAAGAGTGACTATCTTCCAAAAAAAGAAGGAAGGGAAAGAGCAAAATAAAATTGAAAATAAAATGAGGATGTGGATGATGTAAAAGATTCAGAAGATGCAGCACCGTAAGGGGATTTTCTACATGTCTCTTTCCCTCCCTCCCCCATTCTCCCCTCCCCCCGGCACTTTTTTTTACTCATTCCTAAAACCCTATAGAGCTCATTTTGACCTCCCGAAGGCCGCCAAATTGGAAATAAAACCGTCCCTTATATTCTCAGCCTGGATGTGCTACCGAATTGTGGAGGATGATTTCGCTTTTCAGCGAGGAATATCTTTTAGGAAGTCTTGTTGGGGGTAAATCCTTTGGGAGGTGAAAGTGAAAGTAAAATGCATTACTCATTGTATCTGTATCTTAGTAAAATTAGTTTTTTTCCACAGAATCCGAAATTCTTTATTTTGTGAACGTTTTTTAATGTTAACATCATACTACCCATCCATACCACCTGTCTAGTCTATATATGGCAGTCTGTTAGTGGCAGAGATTAGAAAGATAAAAAATTATACGACATATTGCTGGATTTACAATAAAATAGGAGATGTAAATTAAGGGGGAAATAACACCCTTATCAAACATCAAATGGTATGCAAAATTTGACTTCCTCATTCTTAGAAAATTAGACCATAACAAAATGACGTCTTATCCTGCATGTACACTGCCACGAGCTATTTCCAAATTTAAAACCATTCCCTTATGGTTAATTACAGAGTGTGTATATTTACGCATATAGTTATTTTTAATGCTAATTCTTATTGTATGTAAGACTGATCAAAATCTTAGACTAATTTAAAGAAGAAAAAAAAAAATATATATATATATATTTACTTATTTTTGCACCACATCTTACACCTGTTCAGGTTATACTCACATGTACTTAATTACATAATGAATTAGGGATGAGTAAGTTTGAATTTTCGAGGAAGTGTACCCGTATTAGCGTTGATGGAAAGAGGAAAACCATTTTAGGGAAAACCACCCTCATTACACCCGACCCGGATTTGAGCCTCGATTTTCCTGCCATCGGCAGTCTAGTCTACTACGAGAGTGGTGCCTTATACCACGCGGCCTCCAAAGCAGGTAACAAAATGATTAAGATCAGCATTAACATAGAGAATATTAGTAAATCACATTGTGGGTATACTTTCAACATATCCACATGGGATATTTTCTTCAAAAAGCTATAAGCACATTCACACTTTGATTCTCACCAGATTTAAATGTGTGTAACATAGATGATAACCAGAGACTCACACTAAATTCCAATGTGTTTCTATATTAAATTAGGAGGATTAAAAAAATCTGAAAAATCCTTACTGTGCAACAGTTCAAAGCTACTTTTCCTGATGTTTAATACCCTTGAGGTGACCTAGTGGTCTAGGAGTAAGGTGTCAGACTTCTGTGCTGAGGGTCTGGGTTCAATGATTGGTCCCGGCACCAATTTGTCTGATTACCAAACCTTTCCTTCACGTGTATTAATCACGACTTGTGAATGTGGGGAATTCCAGGCCTACACCGTGGTTTGGATTCCACGTTAAACTGTAGGTCCTCCATTTCATCTCACAATCACCTTACCATTACACATTAGAGTGAGTATAACCCGAACTGATACTGAAATGTGGTGCTAATAGTAATAATACCCTTGAATTGGTAATGTACTTGGTACCAATGGTAAAAAACTGGGAAACGATTATTTTCAAAAGTTAAAATAATAAACCACATCGAACCAGGATCATCTTTAAGAAATAGTCCTGCTTTTAGGGAGTGTGATTTGTACCTTGAAATGACTTTGAAGAATTTACTGATACATTTAGGCCTTGAAATTGGTTAAAAGTTTGCCTGGGTGATGATCTTGTATTTCTAGCTAACAGGTTAATCAGTTGCTGTATAATTAGTTATCCTACATTATGGTGGATTAATATTTAAAATTTCTTCATAAAAATTTTTTTTTTTTCAAAAAAACAAACATTTTGTCGTAAAAATGGTATTGAAACACCTGGAAAATTCACGAAAAACACTTTTTTTACAATTGTAATATAAAATCAAATGTTAAATGAAAACAGATAAAATATCCTAACTTAAAATAACAAACGTAGATACAATGACATCACAAATGAAGCTAGAAACTTCAGGGCTTGCAAAGATCACACACAACCAAAGATAAGGATAGAAAAACACAAATATAAGAATAGCAAAAATCATAAAATATTAATTCGATAAATTTTGGTTTGTCTAAAAAGGAATAAAAATAACGTATAGTTTAACAATCCATTGAATAGAATAGTTCATGACTAGGCCTACTTTTAAACTATCAAAATAAATACATTATAAATATTTTATCATTAGATTTGAAATCGAATACAATAATGAATAAAATTACGATCGATCTTTGCAAGTCCACTTTTTATAATATATCGAATAGTCATTAATATTAGTTGACATTGATGGTAAATTATTATTATTATTATTAGCACCGCGTCTTACTACCCGTTCGGGTTATACGCACTTACGCTAATGTGTAATGGTAGGGTGATATGTGAGATGAAATGAAGGACCTACAGTTTAACGTGGAATCCGAACCACGGTGGTGACCTGGATTGATGGTAAAGGCTGCGTGTATTTGACCTTGACCACTACTGTATTAATTTTACTGCAATCAAAATCAGCATGGCCGCTAAATTTATTTGTATGTTAACGAACAAACGGAATTTTACCTAGAAACCACGAATCTAGTTTTAAATACGAATAGTAATAAGATATCGTGAAAAATCTTCTATTTCCCGTATGATTAATTACCTTTATCGTTTTATTTCGCCAACTCAAAAATACATAATAATGGTTTCTTTGAACTTGAAACATACTTTAGCGCTTTCAAAACGGATTTTTCAAACATCTCGTGAAAATATAGTTCGTGAAAAGTCGGTATCCATAAGTTTATTTTTTTATTTTTATTTGTTTATACGCTTCCTTAAATACCTATTCATTGCTAAGTTTATTCTGAATGTCATTTTTTTTTTTTCAATTTTCTTAAACATTAACATTATATTCAATTATATTTTTCAAAAATATAAATATAATGTATTATTATAAATATACATGAATACTCATTGTCAATAACGTTACCTAGGCAATAAATCGAGCTGTCAATAACAGGGAGATCTAGATTCCTATCTCAATCGAGTTTACTAAAGATAGTTTTCATAAATGGGTTTTCACTCACCTCCTTTCAGGTACAATTACTCATATCTTTCACATTTGTGTATTTATTGCATATGCATACATCCCAAAACACACGTTGACAGTAAAAAATTAGTCATTTTAGAAAACATTCTAAATAGAAAATGTATGGAGTGATAATGAATGTGGCTAGGAATTAGATACAAACCCAAGATAAGCACCCATTAATATTATAAATAAGGTAAATAGATTAATTTCAAAATTATTTAGAATGAAAATTGAATGACTTTAGATTAAAATTTCTGGTTGAATTTTGCTTAAAATTATAACATAGTGTCATATAATTTTTTTAATAACATACATCGTCAAACAGTTATTGAAAAAATATAAGTTGACGACAAGTCTATAAGTACATAAACAACAATTTAATATTACAATATTAACATCGAAAGTTAAAAAATAGAATCCAAGTTTACAATACAGCCCATGTGGATGAATAGTTAAATCCAAATTTAAAAACACATGTTTATCACACATAAATTATAACAACGGTAGTTAAAATTCTTGTTGTAACGAATGGAACAAAATAATAATAATTATGTGAAGTTTGGGTAGTATATCAAAGTCCAGTCTTAATAATTATTATTATTTTGTTCCATTCGTTACAACAAAAATTTTAACTACCGTTGTCATAACTTTGGGTGTGATTAAACATGTTTTTTTTTCATTTGGATTTAACTATTCATCCACATGGGCTGTATTGTTAACTTGAATTTTATTTTTTAACTCTCGTTGTTAATATTGTAATTCTAAATTGTTGTGAATGTACTTTTAGACTTGTCGTCAATTTATATTTTTTCACTAAGTTTTTGACGATGTTATTTTAATATATGCTGTTAAATATATTTTTTTATATGACACTATGTTATAATTTTAAGCACAATCCGAAAAGAGATTTTAATCTAAAGACATTCACTTTTCATTCTAAATAATTTTTAAATTAATCTATTTAACTTATTTATAATATTACTGGATGTTAATCTTGGGTTTGTATCCAAGTTAAAAATTAGTGTTGAGTTTTCTTTATATTTCTTTGGATACTTATAATGTAGAAGATAAAGCAATATAAGTTAAATCTAATTGAACCACTTAAAATCTAATGATTTCAACAATTTAATACATCATATTATATTTCCGAATTTAATTCGACCAGATGCGAATCTGTTTAATAAAAAGCATAATAATTCCCCCGAATGGAATTTGATCGAGAATGTGAAGATATTTATTAAATAAAGCTGCTTTGGTCCCCGGAAAGAAACTTAAAACAGAATGTGAAGACATTTAGAGAGAACAAATCTGTTCTACCCCATAATGGAAATATACCAGGTGATTAAGCTATTTAGGATTAATAAAAACTTACTTAGGCCCCCCGAATAAAGTTTGAACCAGAATACGAAGCTATTCAGGAAAAAAACACCTACAGTTCTCTCCCTATGGAACTAAAGCCCTAAACTATTTGTCCTTTGAAAACAAGTTTATGGTGAGAGTGAATCCTTAAACAGTGTGACCAACAATGTGGATAAGATTCTACTCAACAATAATCATATATGAAATTAAATGACAAAGAGGTAGTAGTAGTCTTCATTTAAAAATAAGTAGGCTGTATAATGTATCTTCTTCTTAGGTCAACGACCCTAAGGCTAGTTTTATGGCGTTTCTATTCTGCTGGTGCTCGGCCTGGACTCATCCCTTCAGCTTGTTAATGCTGCGTGCACCATCTGGTAAAGATCCCTTGTTCTAAGGGAGTTCAGAAAGAATGGTGGTTCCACTTTTCCTTCCACACTGACTTTCTATGAGCAAATGCGAAAGTAAGATCCTACCAATTTTACTAGAACGATATTTTAATATACTTTCCACGGTTTGTTTACACACCACAATTGACATGTGAACTGATGTCTTTACTTCTCCACCAAAGCAAGTTGTGTTACGAAGTTTCGTCTCTTAAATAAAATCCGCTGACCGCGGCTGGGTTTGAATCCATCAATATCGGGTCCTGAGTCGAGTACTTCACCCCAAGACCACCAAAGTCAACACATATATATATAAGTTACACATCAATAGTGCAATTTCCAGTTCATGAATCGGGCAAATATCTGCTCATTCCATGAAACTGGACCTTCCTTCTGACTATTTCACAAACTGGTCAAAAGTTGAATTAAATCTTGCCCATTTCATGAACTGGAACTTATGCCTGGTTGACAATATGCGTGAAACTGTTAATTAAAACGTGCTCGTTGTCTCGCATTCTTAATTGCATACTTAATAACATGAAGGTTATGGACTAGGAAGTATCTACATGTTGCTCAGTTTTCGCGAGTACTCTCTTTTACCTTCCTTCTACCAGAAATATAGGGCTACCCTTTGCAGACGCAAGGCCTTGGGCAAACCTCGCCTCCCAAAAGAAATAAGAACTTAATTTTTGTTTTGTGCTATTACTGTAGTTTGCATTTATATACCCATTTTAAGCCATATAAGATATCAGGAGGTGCTCTAAAAGTTAAATATATATCATCATTAATGGTAGAAGCCGTGTCTTATGCATATAAGGGATGATTTCTCCACAACCTTGGTTCGATTTTATTCCCCAATGAACTTGATCTGTATAAAGTTTAAAAAAAAAATTATTCAATGATTAAATTACATCAATTAATGCGTTAGAAAGTAATCGTGAGACATATTTACCACATAGAGATAAATGCAAATCTGTGGAGTTAAAATGGAATATTCAATTTACTCGTTCAATAAATCAAACCACGTGATGTTTTTACATATTTTCTACGGTAGATCAACTGGATTCACTTTAACAAACCTAGTCCTTTCTTCAGGCCAATGTATTTATATTTATATTTTTTAAATCGCAAAACACAACAAAAACTATACAAATTAATAATGATTGCCGTGGACGTGGAACGACTTATTAGGAGCACAAATATCTATCATTGACAAATCTTGGTCTCACGCATGTTTCATGACGAGCACCACACACATCATCTGGTCCAAGAGTGTTCCAATCATGCTCTGAATTTCATGATCACCAAGGAGCGTGGTTTCACGCATCGTGTAAGCCACGCATAATGGTTGTACCATATAGTACAAGCTTATCTGTTTTAAGATCTTTTATTAAACTAGCCTAACCTAAACTAGCCAGACCATCCATTCTTAAACGATTAAAAGTTAAATTAACTTAAAGACAAACATGTTCTACTCTTGTACATTTCATGGAATGGGCATAAGAACTCGTCCAATTCATGAATTTTGTAAAGATTTGAGCCGCCCAGTTCATGAAGGGTTCAGTAGGAGATTCCTGTTAACGGAATGTGCAGAAGTTTTCCCGATTCATAAAGTGGTCAAATTCACAAATGGAAAGTAACACACATATACATACATGTGTGTGGGTTTTTACTCAGGTAAAACCCAAGCCATAAAAGGAAATAGTTATATTAATATAACCCACATATATGATTACACGGTAAGGCTTCGATCTCGCTGCTTTACCAGCACGTGAGAATATAAATTTTGAGCTACTCAAGGTTCGATAAAAGGTCTCTAAGAATTTAGAAAGCCCTGCTTTAAAGATCTTGACCATGCCCGAGGCTAACATATAATGTTTGAAACCTTATCTTTTTATTTTACAATATAATATTTTTACTAACAATATCCCATTTTTTCTTACAATTACGATTTTCATGAACCGAAAATAAACATGTCACCCGATAAAAATAATGATAAAATAATAGGATAGGGCGAGAATACAAACAGTGGAAAATAATAATCTTGGTGTGGGTTAGGAAGGAGTAAAGAAAGGGGTGAAATAGAGGGAGGGTTTAGAGGTAGGGTGATAAAACCCAATAATTGGCTGTGAGGCATCTGGTTGAAAGGTGAGAGAAGGGGAGATGTTGCGGTGTTTGTTTGGCGGCAGAGTGAGATAAGCTCTGCCCCAAGGATGCTCAAAAGATTGATGTCACCTTACAACTGCCCTGACAAGAGGGTTATTTGATCAGGGATTTCAATCTAGGTATCTTGATAATTATTTTTATTATTAGTGCATCTTTATCAATAATATCTAAATGCATTTTATTAAATTTTAAACATTTACAAGGTTGAATAATAAAACCGTAGCTAACGAATTAAATGTGCTTTAATTGAGGAAATCCTATTTGTACTAGATATAAGATAAGTGCTTAATCTATCATATCAATGTGGTATCAGAATCATATAAATTATATAACTGTTGCGTTGGGAACAAAGATTGACAAACCCTAGTCTATAATCTAATTTTCACAGAAAGGCCTATTCTTATAGCTAGAAAAACAACTAAAGATACTTTAACGTATTTATAAGTCAAGTCATATGATATACAGCTGTCACTTTTGATAAACAATATCCATATCTATAAAATAACACTTATTAAAAAGTATTATCATCATTGGCCACCAAATAATATTATGTATGTATCTTTTTAAAGGCCCTTCCTATGAACATTGGATAGAAGATTGTTTCCACAGTCAGGTCATTTTAATTGTTTTATTTATATGCATTTTTATTATTATATGAACGACGATTTTTCTAACAATCAGGCTATATGTATATTTAAACTCGAGGGAGTATAGGTGAGGAAAGTATAACTTTAAAGTAAATGTGTCAAGGGAGTGTAATAAATCATTTAGGAAGATACACTCTCAGTACACTTGACCTGAATACTAACTCCAATATCCTCCTCCCCACCAATTACGTCTAGAACGAGAATGACGTGTTAGACCATGCGACCACCGACGAGTAAGAGATGTCAAATAATACAATACATTGTGTAGTGGCTAAAGAATTAAAAGCTATTTGGTGGTATAATAGCAACCGTTCTGGAGCTAGATAAGGACTTTTATGTTGGTGGGTCACAAAATTTTAAACAGATTTTTGCTCAGCTCTTTTTGTTATAAGGTCGAAACACCCTGGTCGAGACAGATTCCATGGCAAGGTTATGTTTTATCCCCTGGTTAAACATAATAATTGTGTATTTAGGCCTACGTTTATTTCGTGTACTGCGTCTAACATCCCGTTCAGATTATCCGCATATTTACATTAATAGTTTAGGGACGAGTAAGTTAGCCTTTATTTAGAGGGACTACACCAATACTCGCGTAGGATGAGAGTGTAAAAAGCACCAAAGTACACCCTTTCAGGATTTTAAACCGGGTCTCCGTGTCATTAGTAAACAAGTCTAGACTAGAAGTTTGTCCGTCTGACCACCATTGCAGTCTAGTTTAATTTATTGAAATATACATCGTAAATATAATACAATGGCTATTTTTTTCTCTTATTCCAAAAAAATACAAATAATGGATAGCGTACGTATGTATATTATTGAAACGGCAGCCTCACACTGGGTTTGTTAGCTTTAAATCTTCTTACATGACATTTTTAATCTAGTGTTTTTCAGCACCGCATCTCATTACACGTTTGGGTTGTACACCATATACTAAATACACTAATGGGCTAGGTATTAGGAAGGCTTAATTGAAATTAACCCCCATTTGCGTGGAGGGAGAGTGTCAAAACCATTTTGGAAAACTACCCTCACTGCACCCGATCGGGATCGAATCCCGATCTCCCCGTCCTCGGCAGTCTAGTCCAACCCAAGTGTAGCGCGTTTGACTACGTCTCCACCAAGGTAGGTTTAATCTAGTGTTGAACCATTAAAAAAAGTTTAACTGGTTTTTAAATAATGTGTTGGAGACTGATAGCACACTTAACTAACTAATTAGTAGTTAACTGAAAATTGGTCCTACTCTTTTAGTTTTGTTCCCATTGCATAGATTAATTGAAAGCTACAGGCTTGCTTGACTATATAATAGTTTCCATTACAGCTGTCAAGATCGGACTATAGTAGCAAAGGGTCTACATGGCAAAGCGTGTGAATATTAAAGTCGTTTTATTTTCTAATAACTTTTCTAGTAGTCAAAGAAAGCTTCAGTTTGAAAGAAACAAGTTCACGAGGGACTGCTGAATTCATTGGAAATATCTCAGGTGTTAATAAGCTTATTTGCATGAGTAGTAATAATAATAATAATAATAATAATAATAATAATAATAATAATAATAAACTGAATGAAATCCCCTCTTGTGACTGAAATAAAATAAGTGAAGCGATAAGGAGAGTGAAACTTAATTCCCACACATTTACTGTGCAGAAGGGTGTTAAATAAATTTGTGTGAATAAAAATGTATATTTCAAATTGTTAGTATCTTCAAAATACATAATGAAAATCAAAAACTATTAGTTAGGCATATCTCCGACAAGTGAAATCTGGTATTTTTCGTGGGGTAGATTGTTCTGATATATATTTTTTGAGCACTGCGTCTTACTACCCGTTCAGGCTATATGCTAATATACTAATTACGCTAAATATTTTAGGGATTAGGAAGGTTACAGTTTTAAAATTTGCACCCACATTTGCATGGAGGGTGAGGGGAACACAATTTTTATAAAAATAATTCTCAGTACACCCAATCGAAATTTGAACTTTGAGTTACCCTTTAACGGCAGTATAATTTACTGTCTACATCCTAGACTTGGCAACCGAGGAGGGTTTGTTTTTATCGGTTTTTAGATTGTTCATAAAAGGAGGTAGCCCAATTGTGTGTCCAGGTAATCGGGTAGGCCCTTTTATGCATGAAAAAAATAATTGAAGGTTTCATCCACCATATTATATCCACCATCTTGTTTTTTTCTCACATGCTCCATATCGTCCATAACAGATTTCAACTCTCTAGGGTTTCGGGAAGGGGTAAAAGAACCCCGGATGGACACAAAGACACCATATGGATATTTTATTTATGTAGAATATCAGTATCGTGGGCACGCAGGCAACGACGTCCAAATCGTCTATTTTTTCTGTTGACGAAGAGGTCGGGTGTTTGAATCACGCCCGAGTGTATTGGGGTATTAATCCCTGAACTGTTTATAGCAAATTTAGATACACTAGATCTAATTTTCACCTTTCGTGTTTGGTAAATGAATAGTCATAACCTATACTTAAAAATGTATACAAGCATGCTTTTAACCATTTAAGAAAAATATTAATTATTTATTTTCTTTTGACTAACAAATTTTTGTATTAAAATAAACATTTTTGGGGACTTTCTATGGCATCGCGCAGAGGACAGCTCCTCCTAAGGATGTATCCGATAACGTTTGATTTATGCTAATAAATAAAATTGAAAATGGTTCAGCTCTCACCCAATATTCTGAGGACATCATATGTCACCCTGATCTGTCCACCTTAATTTCTTATGTCTTCTAAAACACCAAATTTCAAAGCTCTCCAAGTATTTTTTTTTTTCCATCTTCCTGTGAATAAAAGTTGCCACTCCAAAGAACGCGATGCTCCTACTGTATGATTTCATCAATTTATTCATCAGTTCCAAACTCAGCTTGGTGGTCAGCAGTAAGATTTTCTTTTAGAAGGCTCAATAAACAAGTTAAAAGCTATTTCTGTAACAATGAAAATGTTAAGTATGGTCCCAAAAATTGTTTATTTCAGATTAAAAGTTGGTTTAAAAAAAAAATACAACTTATTTTTCAAATATACAAAGTAAAAAATCAATCTAGGACTAACCTTTTCACCCCAAAAGCCAATATTTAGGTAGAGAAAACCAATTTATGTTTTGAAATTTTCTTACTAAATAATGACGGAGCTTATTGTGCCATAAGCGTAGCAAACGTCACTTTTTATTCGAATTAGGGATTCACGTTATCCCTTATCGGTCAGTTCAAATGTAAGTTTTTTTAGCACCACATCTTACTACCCGTTAGGGCTGTATGTCTATGTGATAATTACACTGTGTTAGGAAATAGGAAGCATTAACTTTGAGGAAGGGCACATGCATTTGTGTGGAGAGATTGTGTAGTAATATTTGGGAATAATCACCTCAAGTGCAGATTAATATCCGCGTCCTCGAAAGTTTAGTATTTTGTGAGATGAGCGTCTTAGGCCATGTGGCCACCGAAGCGTGTCAAATAAAAGCCACTTGCCCAGTACACATATCATAATAATTACAAAATAATCTAGTAAAGTGAAATATTATTTTATTATTAGTAGTACTACAATATAATTTAATATGTAAATATATATTCTTATAATATTTATATATGTGTATATTAATATAACCTATACATAACATATATATATATATATATATATATATATATATATAAACACATAATA
>CABFVZ010000929.1:198770-217487 GCA_902151445.1 Timema monikensis
ATATATATATATATATATATGTATGCTCACTCCTCTTGTTTCCACAAGATTTCTGCTTGGAGGTCATTAGATGAGATTTCTGCTGTCGATAAACGATATGATTCATTCCTTATTAAATACATCTTACAGTTAGTAGGCACAGTAGTTTTTTTTAAAGAGTACAATAAACTTTGCTTCTCTTGGAAGTACACACATGTTGGGTGTGTCCTAGCTTATGAAATAATAATTTATAGCTTATATTAAAATATTTTTGTTAGATTATCTTAAAACGTGTAACTAAGACATAAACTCAAAGGAAAAAAAATATAGTAAATATTGGGAAATCTTTGCGATGTAGTGCTAAAATAAAATAGAAAGAATAAAGTGGACAGATAGAATTACTAATGAAGAAATTCTGAAAAGATTCAATGAAATGTGAACAATTTGGCAGGTGATTCTAAGAAGAAAGAGAATCGGGATGAGGCATATCATGAAAAGAAAGGGTTTATCAAGTGATGTCATAGAAGGAAGAGTGGAAAGAAGGAGATTTAAAAGACGACCAATTCAACTGATAGATTACCAAAAGCAAGGAAAGCAGATGAAAATTCAGAATATAAAATTGTAAGCTGCTTATAAAACATGCAGGGTGTCTCAATTTGGATAAGGCAACAATCCTGTTGAAATATAGAATATCTAATATAAATAATACTCATAATACAAAGATAAATTTAATTTATCTTACTATAATGTAACGGCTCCTAATATGAAACCCTTTTTTTCTCAGGATTGTATTTTTTATATAGCAGCTATTAAAACAAAAAAAAAGATATTAGAAAACACAATAGATTAAGTTTTAAAAAACAGAATTGTAAATAATTTTAATATGTGTATATTTTAATTTATTTCGTAAAATTCAAATTTATTCAAAATAATGGATATAAAAAATAAGCTCCTAATATGAAATCCTTATTTATTCGTCTTTTTACGACACTGAGGACTGACAAATTGTAGTTCAGTAGCACCACAATGTTTATGAGTAGTACACCGTGAATTATTGTATCCACTGTTCCTTCTGTTTGTCTTCTGAAAATACTCACCCACAGGAGGGAGAGACATTTCGCATCAATTTCTTCATCAGAGTTATCCGACTGGATAATGTCAGACTCAGAATCATCGCTCCTAGACTCCATCAATTTTTTCTTGTGCTTTTCATTAGATATATTTTTCTTAGTAAAGAGGTTTCTGGTTGAACTGAATTTGCGGTGAACTGCCTCTTTCATTTATTTTTTTTAGCATTGATTTGCTGTTGACATTGTAGGAAGCGGACGAATGTCACGTGGTGATACAGTAGTAATTTTAGGTCCTGCAGTAGGGTGGCTATCAGTTGGTTGGTCAGGAGAACTTGAAAGCTCTGCCTCAGGGCTATCATAAATTGTTCGTTCATTATGGTAGTTTTGATTTGCAATAGCATCATGATTAGGAGTTGTCTCTTGATGATGGTAAATGGCGACGTAATAATCTTGAAAAAATCCTATATTTAAAGGAAACAAACCAGTCTTTCGGAATGCTTTGATTGATATTTCCATGGTTGTTGCTCGGTTGTAAGCAGCACAGAACAACTTTTTCAACCAGAAATGGTGTTACTACACGATTAGAATTATTTCTTAAATAAAATACTCTATTTCCCTAGAAAAGTACATTTAATATATATTAAAATATTTAACTGCAACAAAAAGTTAATATAACAATATCTTATAACGTAATATTAATTTACCAGCAGGAGCTCCTAATATGAAAGGGTATCATATTAGGATACGCTCGGGGTCTCATATTAGGAGTTAGCCAACATGTGAACAAGGTCAGTTTTTTAGATTAGATCATACATAGGAAATACTTTAATAAGACAAGCATTAAATTCTTCTCTTAATTGTTAATCACGATATACTTAAGTTAAACTAATTTAACTACCCTTGTTAGAAAAATCCGTCCGTGAAAATAGTTCCTCAAAAAGCTGATTGGAAAAAATCAAGAAAACCTTTACCACATGGATAGAATTGTTTTTTATCTGGACAATGGCAATAAAACATACACGGGAAAGCTGGTGATCATCAAGTTCCAATAGTCTTTGCTAGAGCACATCACCTCACGGGGAGGAAACACTGTGGTCTCATATTAGAGGAGGGTCTCATATTTGGTACTGTTACCTTATGTATTACCTTACCATTTATAATTTACATTTTTCAATACTAAATGCACAGTTTACAAGGGTTCGCCTTTAGCCTAATTTAGTGTGCTCCAATATTGTCGTATTAATCATGCTGAAAATTTATTTATATTCCCAAATTGAGTATCAGGCACAATTAACCTAAATAACCTTAAACCTTAGCTAGCCATACGCTTTCACCAAAAGAAACTAGTTTTCAGTTCATATCAGCAAATAAAATATTGTAAACTATCCAGTAACTACTCAGTTATATTTAATTTTAACAAACTATGTTTTTAATTATTTCAATTACAACAAAGCCCGATTTGGGAATATGGGTATGGAAAGATGTTAAGGAGGAATTTCACTCTAATAAGCGCGAATAATAAATGAAAAAAACTATATAAATAACATGTGAGGAATAACCCTAAGTGAACTCAACAGAGATTCAAACCATTAACTTTCTATCACTGGTAATATAGCTATTGCAAACATGTAATAGATAACGTGACCACCAGCTTAGGTTTAAATTAATCATTAGTCTTTATTCATTTGTGTCTGGTAAAACTGGGACATGGAGAGACGTCACACTACTAATTAAGATTGATTTTTAAATGTGTCAGGAGCTCAGTTTAAAAAAAACCTTGACAGAGGTAAACATTGGGAGCGGTGGTCCTATAACAGTCACGAACGATATTATTCGTTTACAAAAGCTAAATAACTAACTTTAGAAGGTAGCAATGTCCCCAATGTGAACCATTGTCACCCCCTTATCATATATACTATGTATATATACTATCTCTTTCTCTCTCTCTCTTTCTCTCTCTCTCTTTCTCTCTCTTTCTCTCTCTTTCTCTCTCTCTCTCTCTCTCTATATATATATATATATATATATATATATATATATATATNATATATAAGCATTACGTCTCACTACCTGTTCTGGCTATACGCATGTGTACTAATTACGCTAGTGAATTATAGGCGAGGAAGATTGAATTTAGATTCAGTATACTCACACTTGAGTGGAGGTAGAGTAGGAAATCATTTTGGATAAACGTCCCTCAGTAAACCTGACCGGGATTCAAGCCCCAACCTCCCTATCATTGGCAGTCTAACCTAACACGAGAGTGACCAGACATTTTCTGTAGGCGACGATGCTGCGGAGAGATCCTCACCAAAGTTTGGACGACGTGTGACAGATTCACAGCAGCCATCACGTTAGTAACGGGAGGGTAGTTTTTGGTTGATGGTAAATGGGGAGGGGAGGGGGGGTGCAACGAGACACAAGAGGTGGTAGTCAAACAAAAGCCTTGATGACATCATTTCAGTTGTATGTGTGTCCACTACTGATTACTGATCCAATAGAACGGGCCAGTTAGTCACCATTGGCACATCCCTACACACACATATACACGGACATAGACATATACACACGCACACATGGATGGACTGCTTGAGCGGTCATTGTTAGCCGATACACGTTCTCCGACTTCACAGCGGCGTTACGGCTATTGTCTATAGTAACACTGGCTTGGAATACGAAAGCAGACGTTTCGCGAGGGTTTCATTCTAATAAGGTAATATCATCTACATGCATTTGGTGGGGTCTTTCTGATCGGGAGGAACTTCTTGGTAACACAGATTAGGCCGGTGGTTATTTTAAGGTACCTGAGAGAGATAGAGATAAGGAAGGATTTATTACATCCTTGCAATGATTAATCTTGAGTCAATTTATTCAAATTAAACTGGACTGAAGAGTTATTTGAAGCTTTTGAAAATAAAGAGGAAGTCTGTTTCATAGTATTTATTTGTTTGGGGAAAATAGTCTTAAGCAACGTTGTAATTTTTTTTTGTAGTGTATGCCATTCATTTTCTGAATTTTGGGCAACATTTAGGTGTGGTTTCTTTGCCACGGTGAGATTATGTAATGTTATTATGTAGTAGAAATATTAAACTTAACTTAAGCCTAACTATCCAGACAATGATAACCATAAGGACAATTCCCAATTGGTAAAAATACCTATGGTACTGTTGGAAATCAAAACAGGTCCTTCTTGATTAGAGGCAGTAACACTGAACACTAAACCAAGAGTTCAGTCAAAGTTTTGATTGGTCAACTAGGATGAATATAAATCATAGTTAAAAGTCAAATGAAACGTAAAAGAATAAAATCTGACATAACTTAACATATAAATGAAGTTTGATTCATAGACTGGAGGAATGACAAATATATACTGTATACATTTAAAGATTAAACATCTTTAAATAGATGAAAGCAATTTAAGTAAAACATCCAGAAATCAATTTTTTTTGTGTGTATGTGTTTGTGTGTATATGTGTTTTTGTCTATGGGCGGGGGAAGGTGTTGCATAATGTATCCTTTACTTTTTTCCAATTGGAATTCTTATGAGCACTTTTAACGTGTTGAATAGCTTACCTTTATAAAATAAGGAATTAACTTGATCTTAGTATAGCTCAGAAAATTTCAATTTCTTTCAATTCAAAGCACACTGAACAAGACGCTAAAATTGTTGTCAAGACACACCACCAGTTTTTTAAGGAGAGATTTCATCATTAAAAAAATAAAATATGGTAATTGTGTTCAAAAGTTTAAAAGCTAAAATTATTATAATCGTACTATTTTTTTAAATAATGTTTATCATTGATTTAAAAATACTTAGTTTTATCCCTCAAATTGTTTCTAGCTTCTTTTTTTTCCAAACTCCCATGACACAACGGTTAAAAAAATGCTGATTTCTATCTTATGCATTTGACATCATCAGTGCTCTATTTTGCTAAGTTGTCCTCAAGATGGAGTGGAATTTAATCAAATTAATGTCCATACTCTTACAGTTGTTTTTAATAATATAAGCCTTTTTTAAACAAAATGAAAAAATATTTGTTCAACATAGAGTTTTAGTTTAATTTCATACAAATCGTAATCGCAACAGATTTTGGATATTTTGTCTAATGCAGCCTGGAATGTAAACATGACTTTTTTTCTTTTGATTTAAAAAAGTTCACTCTTTGTCGTCATTATGCTCATGATAAATAATCAATACATGTTGATATAACTATACTTACGAAATTAAAATCAATGTATTTATTGAAACAATTCACAATTTATTCTAGTCCAATAAACTTTTTATTCATTGAATTTAAACGCTGCAAAAATAATTAACTAAGTTCGCGTTCACTTAATGTGTTCTGCAATCTGGATAAGGAGTGTAGGAGAGATCCTCCATTCTACTCTTAAGTTTACCAAAGTGCAATTTTTAAAACAATTTAATTGTTTTATTCATACACTTTCAAAATAAGATTGTAGTTTATATTAATTTTGCTTCTTTCATAAACTAGAACATGTGCCGTAAAATGAGGTGAGATTGTGCCAACATCATTTTCCGGACCTTAGTCCATCCTACCGAATTCAGGCGTGAACTAGGGAATAAAGGCGGGTACCATTAAATTTATAGATGATCGAGGTTGGCAACCAAGAGTATCTAGCAAGGTTTATTGTGATAACTTCAACTTTATAATATTTTATTTACATTATAGTTCTTTCCAAGTTTTTATGAAGGGAATATTTTTTACCTCGATTTGTTAATGAGCTATTATGCAATGAGTAAGAAAAGGGCAGTTGACGATTTGAGTTTGTACCACTGTGTTACAGTCATGAGACGAGCTTAAATGAAGAAAATAGGTGGGAGGTTGTACACAAATTTGACGGAAGTGCTGTTGGAAACTTCTTTGGACGAAATCAATACGAAAAAGTTCTCAATTCAAGATGCAGCTAAAAAAGTAAGTTTATTTTAAATGCTTTTGTTTTCGAAATAGCCGTGAATTTTGATGTTAATTTGTGTATCATGATTTCTCACTTATTTTGTTGTGATGTACCTGTACCGGAATACCCTGAACAACAAATTGAAAGGTAGTAAACCAAATAAGAAAAGGTGGCTTTGTCAGCTGATGAGTAGGACGTAATTTTGTCACATGTGATCGCATTATTTACTTACGGCTTCCCGTTACTGTTTGTAAACTGAGATTATTGGTAAAATCATTTCTATCTCGGGTATAACGTAAAGTAAAACAGCTTTATAACAACATACCTGGAAAGGAATGGGCCTCTCTGTTTCTAAAGAGGCACACAAAAAAAGCATTGAACCCTAGAATATATCAGACTATTTAGCACTCACGTGCTACCATTGACAATACAGTTGTTAACGAAAATTTCGGTCATCTGGAGGAGGAGCTTGAGAGAATACCCCATGATAATATCTGGGACTATGATGAGTCGAAACTTCAAGACGATCCTGGTTTAAAAAAATATCGTGAAGAGGGTCGCTAAACACCCTGACATGATAAAAAGTGCCACAACGGCGTCGATTTCCACCATGATGTGTGGAAATGCGGCTGGTCCTTTGGATCCCCCTTACGTTACTTATAAGGCTGAGGACTTATACCACTGCTGGATGGAAGGAAGGCCTCCTGGAACACGTTATTCCGTAGTTTTAGAGGATTGATTTGAGTTTCTATTACTACTAATTTCGAATAAACAGAACGCCCCAATAGTGTTGATTGGGGATAATATTAGCGATCATATTAACTATCACTTTTTTTCTCTTTGCCGTGAGAAAAACATAAAGTTCATAGCACTTCCACCTCATTCAACGCATCTGTTGAAACCACTTGATGTGGCCTATTTTTACCCCATGAAAGGTGCATGGTGGTCAATTTTGACGGAATGGAAAGAAACAGATGGTGGGAGAAAATTGCTGGCCCTTCCCAAAACAGTATTACCCCGTTTACTAAATGATATGATTCTAAAGTTGACGGACAGAAGCAGTGCAAATTTGTTATCCGGATTCCGAGCTACTGGAATCTATCCACAGGACCAAACGGTTGTTCTTAACAAACTATGTGGCAGTGTGATGAACACATTAGCTAGCCACGTTTAAAATGTCAGTGAGGATTTTCTGGATGAATCACTAATAATAATAATAAGCGAAACCTGCTCAATACTAGTAAGAAGAAGGAAAGCAGTTAATGTGCTGCCAAGTAAGGGTATCTCAATTGAAGATGTCACACCAAGATCATCCTCACAAGCTCACCCCTCCACTTCAATGCAGAATAGATACAAGAACCATCGACAGACAGAAAAAAACACTGGACAGAAAAAGTGTTTGAACAGAATGATCTGAACATTACATCATCCGAGAATGCAAGTGTTCTATGTCCAATTTTTCACTTTTGTGTAAAAGAGCATTGGAGTTTGACCTTGTGTATAAAACCACTGTTACTAGATGACAACTCGAGTTTGTATCTTCTTAAGTAATCATACAGCAGTCTCAATTTCACTGCAGGTGAACCATGTACATTCTAAATAAACGTTAACACCAAATATCTCAAATTTAACAATTTTGGAGATAGAACACTTACATTCTTGGGTGACGATTTTTCATCTAACTAATAAGAGGTCAAGGATGCGATACCATATGCAGAAAGTGGGGATAGTTTCGGTTTATTGTTGAATTCACTTGAAGATGATATTGGGTAGGATCCACTATTTGAGGATGAAGAACACCAACAATCCACCGAAGCTGCTGGTGAAGAAATAGTGGAAGATATGACTTACGTTTTATTGTCAAATATGCCAACCGTTTATACAACAACACTCTATTTGCTTAACTTTTGTACTCATATCATTGTATATTTTATTTAATGTTTTGACTTTAATTAAATATGTTGTGACGCATTAACCATCACTTTTATTACATTCAATTGTTGCATTTCATTTATCTGTATTATCAAGCATTATCTAAGTCTATATTATTTTCTAACATATCTTACACTCCTTACGAAAGAGTATTTTAGAATGTTTTCTAAAATGTTAAATAGTGGAAGAGCCTGAATGAAATAGCAACCAAATGGACCCAAGATTCCAACCATTAGGTCAAGCACCGAGGGACCGGCTTGTACTGACGTAAAACTGACTGTTGGTGACTTTGATGTTGTTGAGTAAGATGAACGTTTGTATCGTGGAAAAATGATAACGACTTTCAATGAGACAGGAGAGGCCATGGTTTCAGCAATGGATAAAAAAAGAAAATAATGGATGTGACCTAAGAATCCAGACGAGTTATGGTACAATAGGGAGCAAGTAAAAATAATTATTCACCCACCACAACAAATTAGAGGATGTAATATGTTTGTTGTTGTTTAGAAACTATATAGTGGAGGAAGGCTGACTAATGTGTTTTTATTCTATTTAATCTTCTTTTATATTATCTATTTTATTATATTTTATTTTATTTTTGAATTAATTTAATGTGTCTGACCTAAAAAGTCAGAATTGTGAGAATCCTTTTATTAACTTGCCAGGTACCTACCTACCTATTTTTATTTTGAGTTCAGTTATCGTTTGTTTCTTTTCCTAATATGTTAATCTGGTCTATTTTTAGTCGATGATATTTGCTTTTAAGGATTTGTAAAGGAATGTTTATGATTGTTTCATAATAAAGCTAAAAACAATGGGTGTTGTTTTTTTTCATAATAAAGTTAACAATAAAGTGCCTTTTGTTTATCCATCATTGAATAATAGAAATAATATTTTTACACAATTCGACCTAAGATTTTTTTTAAAGTTTATATTGAAAAGGTGTTGATTTTCATATAATTAAGAGTGTAATTGTGCCAATACACGTTTTATAGTCATTTTTAAGGTTAAAATATTTTGGAAAATTACATGCCCAGCCTCTTGGAATATAAAAATGATTTTTACTCAAAAACTGAAAAGTTAGATGTACAGCAATTTTATTGTATACATTAGGTTTCTATATGTCAATTATTCTGGCTCGCACTTTAGAAAAACCCCAAGATCTGGCGTAATCTCAACTCATTTTACGAGTGGATGTAATATAAATTAAGTGTACAAAAAAAGTCTTGAGTGTCGCTATCTTCATTAAGAAAACAATTTTATTATTTAGAGGCATCAATGACCCCTGTTTTGACAAGCATTAAATTAATTATAGTAGAAACCATAAAATCACTTAAAAGAAATTATACTCACATTTAAATAAACTTTAGCTATACTCATGGTGTCAAAGCGCTTCTGGCTTCGAACGATCCAATTTCAATTCCTAACAGTGCTAGCCTATTACTTTATTCCCACCAGGCTAAATTCATTGCATTGACATACCAATTTTCCTTTATTAAATTTTGTAAGAATTATTTTGTCTCTACTACAGTCCAACTTTCATAGGAAGAACCTTCTATGAACGAAAGTAAAGTTACTAAATCTACTTTCACGTATTCATGCGTCAAACTATGTTATCTGCAGATGGCAATTTATAAATAACTTATCAATATACATTAACTAACACTAATAAAATAATAAAATGTTATCATCTTTTACAGCAAAATATATATTTGTATTTTCTAAAGAGATCCTCTACCTAGATCCTACTATATTTGATCACATATTAAACATAAAGGCTACGCTTGGGATCAATTTGATATTCACTCAATATCAATAAATATAAAAATTGTTCTTTAAATCGAATATTACTTCCCAAATGAGTTTAAGACATGTTAAAAGAAACTGTTCAATACTATCATTTTGAAACGTGCTACATATCAAAATAAATTTTCATATATATTATATTCTTCTTAAAATTGAGTTTTACAGATTAGAGAAAAAATTCATTACTTACGCAACCAGGATAGCTATAACCTATCTATTTACATCAATTGACCTATAAAACCATTAGTTAATTATTTTGTTAGCACCCCATCTTACTACTGTTTATATGAAGGGTAGGGATAAATGGGGTAGCTTGAAGAAAATACACATGGATTCGTAAGGGGATTAAATGACACAATACAATGAAAATCAAATGTTCAAAGATTTTCTCAATTTAGTCTGCTACGGCTTGAAGTTTGAACTCATTTTAAACAACAATCAAGTACAATGCATGTTATAACTGAATGGTCACCATGGAGGATCAGTATTTTATGAAAAAGGGTGGACTAGTTAAGTTGTTATCTATGAACCCATTGATTAGAACAACAGATAACTTACAAACTAACTTGATTCCAGAATAGTCAAAACACCCAGTTCCTGGGTCGTTGATTCATTCATGTAAAATGGAATACCTCAAATCTAACTGGCTGTGTATTATTCGTTTAATATAGTCTCCTTGAATCATTCACACATTTTTTTTTGTTACAAATCACGCTCATTTATGGGTGTCGCCTTGCAAAGGTGCAGTTCTATCACACACGTATAATATTTCTTCCCACACATGCCTGAAATACCACACATACAAATATGACCATCACGTATTCCTATTTAATCACGTTCAAATCGCATATCGACCAGGTAATATTACACATATCCGTGAACAAAACCTCTCACATTCACCGTGTATGAAGATGAGTATGTGGGCATGTGGACAACGGAATCTAAACCCGCAATATCGCCGTATTGTCCGGGAATTGGAACGCGTTGAGTCTCGCATAGCTATGGTCGTATCACTATCGAGAATGCTCCAAGATAGGAGTAGTTTATCAAACACTTCCCTCTCCCCTACCATTTTACCACCTAAGGTAATTCGCTATCCGTATTAGAGGGCAACACTCCTGGATTGTATTGTCAGAATACAAGTTTGGGGTAGTAGGAGGGAGGAGGTGTTATTATTATTATTGTTTCCACATATTGATGTTCCCGGGCTCGAATTATCATCATATTCATGTGTGACAAATAATTTTTACATGTCGTTGTAAAGTTCTTAAACCATTTTATTGAACAAAATATACTTGTTTTATTGTCACATTAATTCTGTGTAATTGATTTATTAGGCAACATTCTGTATTTATGTTAAAGGCCACGTTGATATAAAGCTGAAATTGCGATCTAAAAATACTTAAAACTATTTGATTTTCTAACAACCCCCCCACTCTATTATTGCAATACACTAATTTTGTAAGAGAGTTCTTCTAAAAAATCTTATTCCCTACCAAAATACCAATATTAAGTAAGATTTTGATAGGAAAAAAGGATATTTAATAAGATTCTGCATAACAGTATCAATGAAAGCCTAAGGGTATGGCCTCGCTTGCGACCAGGTCGCAGGGACTGACTTTTGTTGCTACCGAACATGCTTGCGACCTGGTCGCCACGTTTTATGACAAGTTATCATGGCACCAAGGCGTGAAGATGTGTCATTAGCCTTAGTAGTATATAGTTATAGGAAGAAGATACGTAAATCTAGACAATACATTGTTCTCCCATTAATATGCAGAGACGTACTTACGGACAGACTTGTAAAAAACCTGATAACATACCTCTATTTAATTATAATGTTTTCGGTGTCACGAATAAAATGATAAAATTCAATTTATCGCCATGTTCACGTTATTTAAAAAAAAAATATTATTTACAAAGTGGAATTAATTACTATGATTGGAAACAACCTTGGCACTCCAAGCCCTTGACAACTATTTCAATCAATTGTTAGTTTGTATACTATATATGGTCTGATTTTATAATTTTATTTATGCTAATCAAAGAAGTTCTTACCTTGTTAATTTTTTTTCCATTGTTTAATTCATTCAAACCCTCCACTGTTGCAACTGCAACCTCTATCCAGATCTTGGATTTAACATTCCTATTTGCGTAGTCTCGATGTTTCAGATTCCACAGTGGTGATCTTGCATCTACTTCATTTATAAATAAATAGCTCGGTATCAAACATTGCTAAGTACAGTACCCTCTACCGAGTGTCAAACTCCAGACGGGCGGTAAACACTGGGCGGTTTGCAAGAAAGTTTAGTGAAAATGCTTAATGGAGGAGTGATAGCGTGGTCCCGAGAACTTTATTGGTCGACAATTTTAACCTAGGATGATGCAATCAAACCCTTACAAGTGTCCAATGTTCTCGCGACAGGCTGCGACACGAACGCATGTGTGGCCACCTCCATAAGAAATAAAGGCAAGCGTATTTGTCGTTGCGACCTGAAAACGCTCACGAAAGCGTTTTAAAATTTGTCGCTGTCGCTGGTCACCAAGCGTGGCCTCCCTCATAAGAATCAATGTAATACACTATTGCGACCTGGTCGCAAGCGTGGCCATAGCCTAAATGTATGTATTTATAATTCTTACTATAGGGCAGTTGTTAGCAATTGTTTTTTTGGGTCACGAAAAGTTTTTGAAACGGGAAAATTAAAAATCACGAAAAAATGAGGAGTTGGAAAAATGTGTTAAAAAAAATTGTACGACACAAGCGTATAGACTTTCTCAGATATTGTGTTAAACTTTAAAACTAGATTCAATAATAGGTTAAGTATTTTACAATCTTATTGAATATATATACATATATATTTGTTTAAAAATATGTATATATGTATATATTTATATATGTACTAGCTTTTACCCGTCGCTGCTTCGCCCGCAATAATTGATAACATCTTTTAATTTTTAACTAAACTGTTTCAAATTTAAATTTTTTCAAATATCTATGCGTTTTTCTCAGTTCTAGCTGTAAATAATTTTGCCGTATTTTAATTTTCACTTTTAAATAATTCATAATAAAAGAAATATATATTATTTAAGTTATCAATTATAATTATTTTATTTTTTATTTTTACCTTCATAATTAGTAATACAAATAAATAAATTAAATAGTATTTTTTTCGAAATATATAGCTAAAAAATCACATATTTATTACTTATTAGTATGAAACTACGTCACACTAATTACTATTTACTTTAATTACAAAATATTAAATCACAAATTCTTAAATAACATCATTTCAATCACATTATAATCATATATTTATTATTATTTAAAATCAAAGGTTGGGAATAGTCCTATATGTTATTCCAGGACATACTCTATCAACGTACAAAGTTTCATTCGAATCCGTTCAGCAGTTTTGGCGTGATTGAGTTACAAACATCCAAACACACAAACTTTCGCATTTATAATATTAGTAAGATATATTTATATATGTATATATTTATATATATATGTATATATATATGTATATATTTATATATATGTATATATTTATATATATGTATATATTTATATATATGTATATATGTATATATTTATATATATGTATACATATGTATATATTTATTTATATATATATATGTATATACATATATGCATATATATGTGTATAAATGTATATATGTATGTATATATGTATATATATATGTATATATGTATATATATGTATATATGTATGAAATAAACTATTTGAGTATTTTGGTATTATTTATAGAAGTATACCAAATTGTTCAAATATTATTAAGAAATTTCAAATTTATAAAAATATATTACTTTTAAATTACCTTAAATATATTTTTAATTTGAAAAAATAAAAAAATAAAACTTTTTGCCAGAAAAAATTTCCCAGATACCCATTTTTAGCTCAAACTTCAAGGAAGTTTTCAAAAAAAATCTAGTGTCCATGTCCGTTGGGAAGTTGTATCACAGTAAAAGCCCATCTTATTTTGCAGGGTAAATTAAAACTGTTCGTTATAAAGAACGATTCGCTATCCAGAGGGGTTTTTTAAAGTAGATTTCATTGTATAAAATTTTGTTTGTTATATCATACACTCCCCCATTTCAAAAAAATATATATATTTTAGCAATTTTTAAAATATTTCGAATTTTTGAAAATAACTTCTTAGTAAACTACCTCTTAGGGAAATATGACCCAAAATATAAGAATTCAGTGTAATCCTTTAAGTGAAACCCTTTTTAGATATCAATTTTAAGCGAAATTGTTTGAGCAATTAAAAAAATTGGATTAAAAAGATTATTCGTCAGTAAAATAGTGAAGATTATAGGTTTGACCAAAGGTCCCATCTAAAGAAATTATTGCTAAATGTATCCGCTTACCAAACCTCTAAACTTCCTGATACAAATACTGGGCGTATGATCACTGGGTGTACTGCTTTAAATTAAGTAAGTTTTCTAGTAATGTGGATATCAAACAAAATTTTCAGAAACAACAAGCAATTTTTCCAATTGGACTTAATTATACACTAGAGAGGAACCATCTAAGGACTCAGGTTTTTATCTTTTTTAAATTGATTATAGGCTATAGAGAAAGTTTGTATTTACCAAATGTGAATTCTTATAGATCAATATAAATATCTCGATTTAACTTTCAAAATAGTTATGTATTAGTTTAATAGATGAGTCTTCGATTAAATTTTATAATAAAATAATCAAGCTTGTAACAGAAATACAAATTTAAGGTAAGAGTGTANTAGAGGTTATGTTTTTAATGAAGCCATGTTTTATTTATTTTGACCAAAAAATTGTGTTACTATAAAAACTGTATAAACACTGGTATTTTCTTACTCTTTCTGCATATGCACCTTAAAAGACACAATACAAATAGTAAACAAATCTAATTTCAATTATTTGAAAAACTACGCATGTGAACTTTTATTATTAAAAATAATAATTTATTTTGGATATATTTAATACTATATATTAGGGTTATTCACATTATTTACCCTAATGACTATGGAGTGAGAAAGTAAGAATTTGGAGGACATGTGCACTTTGATAACCCTGAAAGGAAGCATTTGTACCTCACACTATTCCACTAAGGCTTAGCTTATAAAAGATTGGCATAATATATTTCATCATGATAAAACTGATAACATTCAGGGTAAACGAGGTGTACTTGCTTTGGCAAAGCAAGTTTAGTAAAGAATTTTTTTTAATCCCAGTTTACCGGTCTTGTATTTGAACACCAACTTCTCCATCCCCATCAAATCAAACCATTCGAGACAGTATTTGTTCACGTGTCCACTGGTATACTTTGCATTACATTGTTTGTATTTTAATCTTTATTTATAGGAGATAGAAATATGTTATTCTGTATTATTTTGTTTGTGGATATGTTTTGACGAGAGAAGGATGTTGATTATGTTTTAACAACGTAAGCTTATTGTTTTAACTTCTCTCTATTCAGTGAAGGTGAAGGTCGTCTATTGGACACACGTAAACTATAAACATAAACGTATAAATATTGTGACACTTTATGTGATCATTTTGATCATGATTGTAAACGTGTATTTGTTCATGAAATGTTAATGAATCGGTATCATTTGAATAATACATTTTTGAAACTTTCATGAAGTGTAACCGCTCGCTGGAGACTGCCTATTTTAATATGCAAGCATCCACACCAATGGCTAAGTGGAATAAGGCATCAGTTTTGTTTGATCTAGTTTGCTTGAGGAAAGGAGGTCAGACCTCGAATCTATGCCATATATACTGAGCTGTTTTTTTTAAATCCTTTAAGGGTATTTAACTCTTTTACTACAAATATGGGGGTAAATTATCTTCAACGCCTTCCATTCCTATTTATAGTCAATATGGATAAATATAAGGATAGCTTTGATGGATACTAAGAGGTGGTGCACAAATGCATGTTGGCATAATACAGATTTTTTAAGCGTTTGGTTACACGCATACCATAAGTATGCTAATGGGATTGGGTTGAGAAATTTAAAATAGAAGAGGAAATTTCACCGCAGATTATTGGGAAAACATTTAGGAAGAAGCATATTTTTTTATGCATCTATCTATTATTCGACCCCTATCTCCCAGTCACCGGCAATATAGTTTAGCACGAAAGTGACCAGATAGATAAAGAGACAACCAATATGGTTTTAAAGCTGTTGTCTAAAATGTCCTTCTCTTTGTCTCTCCAAATAGACAACAATCCTGCATGAAGAAAATAAAAATAAAACCATATCCTGACAGCGTTTACTACAACCATCACGTCAGCAAGGGTTGAAATCGAGCCCCCATGTCTTTGTCAGTTCGGTAGGAATGGGGAGGGACGTTGGTTCTGTGTATAAAATACATGGTGCACTTAGCTAACATACGAAATAGTGCAGGTAGATCATGATCAACATGTGTGGGATGGTTGGAAGAGAGGGGCTGCAGAAGGGAAACGATCTCTATGAACCACTGTAGACAAATCGACGCCTGTCTTTTCAAAGCGCTTGCTTTCTATTTATCCCTGGATTTATTTATTCATGCGAGCTTGACAATAGACCATTGTAAATGGCACACGAGCAAAATAAGTGACATGAAGCACTGTTAAGACCAAAGTTGCTCTATGTCCCGATAATAAACGTATTAATAAGTTAGGGAATATATATAGAATGACTTTATTTTAGTAGAATAATGATAATATTATTGTATTATAATTTATTATCATCCTTATCAACCCGACCCGTGGTGTAGTGGTCAGTTCACCTAGCTACGAGTCTAGGGGTCCCAGATTCGATTCCCGGTTGTTACCATCAGTATTTTTCCTGGAAGGGGAATTACCTCAACGGTCATCAGGGTATGGGTAATTAGGCTTAAGTTAAGTTTAAGTGTTTCCACTGGTTCCACACCCTCATACTCACTACCACCATCACCTCATCTCATCGGGACATGAAAATAGCCTCCACAGAAAGGATGCACTATTAGCAAATTCGTGCATCCACCAGGTGGTTCATTAGTACCAATATTTAGTGAACAGTAGTCACGCAGACTAAAGGACCAGTTTATCAAGTATGGTTTGTGAGTGAGTATGGTGTTTGAATTCCATTCGAATGTACTGATGGTGATTTTTCTTGAATGTTATCCCACTCTCCCTCCACTGTGGGTATCTTTCATATTAATTATGCCTTTCTCACCCCTTATTCAATTATATATATATACAACAAATATATATGGCTAGTAAGATAAGAAATAAACAAGCAAAAAAGTTAAAGGAAGGCTTGTAATTTTGCTTCTTCCAGAAATGTAAAATATTGAGTTATGTGTAACCCTGGGAACAGAATAATACTGACTACATCACTGGTAGAGCATTCATGCATTTCATTGGATCTTTCAAACCTACGCTCGAAACTTTATTGCTTTAAAATAATAGGATCAAGATGGTGATATTTATTAAAATGCAGCAACGTTTGTCTGGATGGTAGGGGAAGGTTGGTGCTGGTTTAAAAAAAATTGGGTCCTGTCAGAGATGAACGTTCAAGCTATCGAACCAGAATCATACCATCTATCTTATTACTAAAGTTGTTTCTCAAATATTGGCCCACATTATTTATTATTATTAGCACCGCGTCTTACTACCCATTCGGGTTATACGCACTTACGCTAATGTGTAATGGTAGGGTGATTGTGAGATGAAATGAAGGACCTACAGTTTAACGTGGAATCCGAACCACGGTGGAGGCCTGGCATTCCCCACATTCACAAGATGTCTTGTCAGAGGTGAAGGAAGGGTTTGGTAATCAGATAAATCTTTGCCGGGACCGAGGATTGAACCCCGGCCGCCAGCACAGAAGTCTGACACCTTACCTCTAGACCACCAGGTCACCCACATTATTTAATAGCAGCTAATGTTACTAGAGCTAATGTAATATATACTTACACAAATTGGAACAATTGATGTATTTTTCAACATTTGAAATACCTATACAGATCTTGGGGTATTACTGCATAAAATACTTTAATACTATTTGTGATCTCACTGTCTAATGCTTCCTTCTCGTAATATAATGGATTGCCTGTGAGAGGAAAGTTGGAACTTGAATCCAGGTAGGGTGTATTTAGTATTTATTTAATAAATAGTGGTTTCCAACTTTAATTCAGCGCAAATGTAGGTACACATCTTGCTTATAATACTTTCCTCATCTTTATCTCACTGGTGAAAATATACAGGTTTTACCAGAAGGGTACTAAGAAGCAGCTTACAATATATTGATTATGTTAACCGAACTGGGCGCAGTCCCTTTAACCGCAACACGTTTGTTGATGAGTTAGTCAGTTTATGTCTCAGCCTGGCTCACATAACAGTAGAAGAAGAACGACTCACCTTGTCATGGACACATGTCTGTAGCATCTGATGACAGAGGTACACACACACGATAGTTTGGGCGCCTAGCAGGCCTATCAACAAGAGCAACCAAAGAACAGACCACAGGCATAGAGGACATCGCGTTCACCGCATTTAAGTACCCCCTTTCCTTTGTAAACGCTCCATGTACGTATGCATCAATTCGTCTGGAATAATTTCCTTTCATAGCATCTTAATAATGTACTAGATAGCTGTTGCCCGCGGCTTTGCTCGCGTGGAAGTTGATTATATACAAATACGAAAATATACATATGTATTTACAGATTAATTTAAAATATTACGTTACGTTAATGACCATAACTTGACCTCAGATCAAAAATAATGCAAGTCCGATACAAACTTTCACCCCCTTTTTCATCCCTTATTAAATAAAATTTCCAAAATTCCTGAAACATGTATTTATTTGTTTTACGTCAATAACCGAAATACAAAATTTTGTTTATGTAACTTTCAAAATGACGGACTTTCATACATATTATCATACATATTATCATCCCCTATTTTGACCCCTTTGGGGTGGAATTTTCTAAAATCCTTTCTTAGTGGGTGCCTACATAACAAAATGAATATACAGT